>OZ005744.1:94124043-94411134 GCA_963930735.1 Dioctria linearis | reverse complement strand
TTTACTTAAATTTGATAGGTACGTATGACAATATCCTCGGTCTATTTTAATATGCAAGGCAGACTTTCTTTCTGTACCCTCTTTTATTACATAAATATTTTCGTACGCACATAGATCTCAGATTTTCTCTTCTTTCTTCGCGATTGTTCATTCCCGACTTTCCCAGACTGAACATGGACGTCTCATAACTGTCACCAGATGAACTGGTGGTTGAATACGCCATACGTAATATTGATCCAATGGATGAGGACGCTCGGGAGCAACTCAAAAGGGCCTTCGAGGCAGAGCAGGCGGACCCTAGTATGGAGACTCAAAAGTCCCACGCACACAATAATCCGTCGCGTGAGGTAGATTTCCGGACTAGCCGCATAGAAGCTGTGCGTCGAAATCTAGCCTCAGATCCCATCAAGTCTGAGCTAGACGGTTCTTCTTATCGCAGACAGATACTGCACGCTCTACATAGAGCTCGTAGGCTGCAAAACACCTCTCTATCAGTACCTTAGAGGGACTCCTAAGTTCGATTAGACCAGCTCGGTCCTCGCGGCTTCTGCAGGTTTTCACCGATGCATACAGCACGCCGGTTACCACTTCCACCTCTATGGGAGCCCTTCCTAGGACGTCTACTGAATCAGTCTATTCCACCCCAAGTACCCCGATAGTTCACGCGAAGAGTCCCCCTTTTAACCCGGATGTGTCGCACCTTAATTTTCCAGTTCCAGACGGGATGCGTGCTCTATAACCCTGCCGGCACTCATATCACGCAGCGGCCGCAGACGGAGAAATGGTAAGTTTGTAATATTTATTTCATTTATTATTATTATTATTTTCATGATATGCAGGGTATTCGCAGGATACATTTGGGATGAAGGTCTTACTCGTCATATTGGAATTTTTACCAATAAAATTGATTCTTTGTGTCTTTTTTTGTATGTATTTTTAGGAAGTACATTATTTGACGGGATATTATATTATATATTATATTATGTGGACTGAACACTGCCAGAGACCGTAGTAGCTTATCTCACACTCCCGTCTTTCGATGGAAATTCTACTTTGATGGTACCTCAGGTGAGCGAGTTCACCTTTCGCGTGGAGTCACTAGCTCTGCTGGAAGAGGTGCCGTTCTCTGAGCTCTGTGCAGGCTTTAATTCGCTCGTCACGGGAAAAGCCGCGAACTGGTACTGGCTCTACTTGCGAGGCCACCGTTCGCATTCCTGGACGGAACTACGTGCGGCACTTCTTCGAGAGTTCAGAAGTCAGGAGACAGATTACGAAATTCCTAAACTAGTAGAGGCTCTAACACAAGGTGCTCGAGAATCTTTTAGTGACTACCGCTTGGCAGTTCACGCACTGGTCTCCAAAATGTCTCGTCCAATCCCAGAAAAAGAGTTCATAGAGATTCTAAGGCGAAATGTGAAGCCGACCTTACAAGAGCCACTGCTGTTATATATACCACAGATAAAACGTTCTCGACCTGATGGACTTGTTCTCCAAATTTGAAAAGCTTTGGTCACAGATCAAGCCACAGTCGCGAGAGTTACCGCCACAGCGTTCTATCCACGAATTATATTTAGATAGCCAGTCTCTGTCGAACTACCCTGAAACTGAAACACACGACGTGGTGGCCGTTCTTCAAGCTGTGTCACAGATAGACTATCCAATACCACCCAGAGCACGACTAAATCTGTTGAAACTGTACCGCGGAGGGTCAGACGCATCCAGGGCGAATATTCTGCTACGGTTTTGGCGCAGCAGGTGTTGTGAAAAGCAAGTGCCTAAATTTCTCGCCGGGAAACCTGAGACTGAGTCAGAAATCTGCGGGAACTCCGCGAATTCTGACTCCGACCCAGATCTCCAGACGTCCTACAAGTGAAGCGGCAACTAACACCGAACCAGGGCGCTTACGCTAGGCCAACTACGTGTGGCTGATGAGCATGCCCCAAGGACAGGCTCTCAAAATATATCCCAGATCATACTAGACCCGCACCGTCGTTCACGTCACCAACAACCACCTGCGATGTGGGTGTTCAAGACAACCAGACTTTCCCAAAGGAGGAATCATGGGAGTTAGAATCTTGTAGTTACATCCTCCGAAAATGCTGCACCAGATTTGGCCACCGACTCAGACAGTGATTGCAGTGAAGACCAGTTTTCCTTTTACAGCACCAGTTTGTACCTCGCAAGACCGTGTCACGCACCCGCAGCTATCACAGCCTGAGCAGAAAGATAAAGGCTGCCGTCGCTGAAACAACACTACCAAGTAGTATGGACCCTCGGCCTTATGCTGACGTCTTTATCCAAGGCCATCGAATAAGAGGCACGTTAGACAGTAGCGCCAGCATGAGTGTGTTAGGTTACGGAGGCGACGTTTTTTTAGAAAAAGCAGGGATCCGTTTCCATTCCGTGCAATCTGCATATCGACCGCAGACGGGCAACAACAGCAAGTGATGGGTCATATTCGTGCACTAATAAAGTATCGAGAGAAATCGCGCATGATGCGGCTTCACATAGTTCCCTCTCTACAACAGTCCCTGTATTTGGGGATCGATTAATGTAGAGCTTTCGGTCTAGCTCCATTCATGGTTAGCGAGCTACATTCTTTACCTAAGCCCGCACCCATGTGCTCTCAGAAACATGATCTGTCCGATACGGTAAACCAACGCTTGCAGACAGTAGTTGATTCCTTTCCATCATTTGGTAAATACGGCCTCGGTCACACATCTTACGTCAAGCATGAAATAGATGTCGGTGCTGCAAAGCCCATTAAACAACGCCTCTACGCTGTGTCCCCAATAATACAGAAAGCAATATACGACGAGCTCGATCGTATGCTAGCGCTCGGAATTATCAAGGAGAGTCCGAGCTCATGGTCACCTTGGTGAGGAAATTAAACGGGAAGGTTCGACTATACCTAGACGCTCGTAAGGTAAACTCGGTGACTGTTCCGGATGCATTTCCTCTACCTCGCATCGATGGGATCCTTATCGATTAGAGAAGACTCAGTTTATTTCAGCCATCGATCTGAGAGACGCTTCCTGGCAAATTCCCCTACGAAGCCTTCCGTTCCAGAGCGGGCGATATACTAGTTCACAGTTCTTCTCTTTGGACTATGTCACGCCCCTCAGACGATGTCCAAGTTAATCTGTAAGGTTATTCCACACCAATTGCATGACCAGGTATCTGTCTTAAACGACTTGCTCATCACCTCCTCCACGTTTGATGAACATCTCAAACTGCTTAGTACTGTCGCCGAGCTGTTGCGTACGGCCGGCTTAACCATCAACCTGGACAAGCGTAAATTATGCATGCGAGAAGTAATGTACCTTGGTTTTGTAGTTGGAAATGACTGCATGAGGGTAGAAGCCAGGGAAGGTAACTGCTATTCAGAACATTCAAAGATCAAATACCGTCAGAAAGGTCCGAAGTCTCTTGGGAGTCTGTGGCTGGTACCGGCGTTTCATTCCGCAGTTCCCGACAATCGCTACTAATCTCACAGATCTTCTAAGATAGAACGTCAAATTCTTGTGGAATGAGCAGGCTGAAGAAGCTTTCACCCAGCTGAAGGAGTGCCTTACCACTGTGCCAGTACTTACTAATCCAGATTTCTCGGGCCATTTTTATACAATGTGACGTAAGCACGACGGTAGTGGGCAGCGTGTTATTCCAGCGATCTGCTGACGGAGCTCAACATCCCATCGCGTTTATGTCGCAGAAGTTGCACAAAAGAACTACAGCATCACTAAGTTAGAGTGCCTGGCGACAGTACTAAGTGTCAAACACTTCCAACCTTATGTTGAGGGGTTTACGATCATCACCGATCATGCTAGCCTTAAAATGCTCATGGACCAGAGGGATCTATGTGGCAGGTTATCACGGTGGAGTCTTAAACTCCAAGCCTACTCATTCAACATCGAGTATCGGAAAGGCAAGGAAAACGTAGTGGCCTACGCTTTGTCTTGCTGCTTTGCTTTCCGAATATTTTCCAATTGTTTCGAATTTCTTTCCAATTTTTCCAAACTTTTTTCCAAATTTCCCGAAAAATTTTCCAATTTTGGCGAATTTCTTCAAATTGTTCCGAATGTTTGTTTCAATTATTGCCATTTTTTTCATTTTTTCTGAATTTTTTCCAATTGTTCCGAATTTTTTTATTTCAATTGTTCCGATTTTTTTCAATTATTACGATTTTTTCCAATTTAAAAAAAAATATTTTTTTTTTTTATGTATATAAGCTCTTTATTTTTTGGCTCTTTGGCTCTTCCTTAAAAATAGGTGCAAAAGGCTGTACAATGTATAAGAAAAAGACACTAGCTAAACTAAAAAATCTCAAACATAACAGTCAATAGGGACAACAAAAACGAACTAGACACTAATAGGTAAAGGACAAAAAGTGAACACTATGTTCTCAAAAGAGACAATAAACGGATACAAAAATTTTGAACAATGCCTAAAAGATGTAAAACAATAAAAAATTTTGCTTGCCCCTATTTTGACAATAGGGTAAGTGGCAGTTCCAAAAGTTCCAAAATTCCGAAATAATCTAATAAATATCTTTACCTAAACGAGCGAATTTCAACAAAAATTTTAAAATTTAGTACCGAGACCGAAACCGAATTAAAATAAGATCTCGAACGAACGAAAAATTTACGCGATACCGTTATAGAGTCCCGCGAGTGCAGCCTGTAGTATCATGGACCTCTACAAACTGCCCTCATCATCCCTCCAGCTTAGCATCTCTAACAGAGTGCTTGTCTTTCCCACAGCACTTGCAATGATTCCTAAGCGGAGAGAAGCCCCGTGGACTAGTGTTGCAAATGCTGTGGCCTGTTATCACCAGCGAAAGACAAGAGCTCCATCCTGTACCGACGATAGTGGTTGCCATGTACAGTTGAATGTGTCTGCGTTCGTTGCCAGATATTCGAGACGTAAACGTCTCTTCAACCTGTCAACGAAGTGGCGCTTAAGTGCGTGTGCGTGGTGTTGTGGGTCAGTGTTCTGATTCCCAGCTTCGACTCTCATGTAGTACAGGTGAATTGTAGATTTGGCCAGTGTCAACACAAAGCTAATCAAACAATTCACTCGACTACAGACCTTTGGTCCCCATAGAAACGATGTCCTAGTAATGCCGAAATTCGGGTGGATCAACTGACACATACCGCGCACGAGATCCATTAGACCCTGCAAAGCCGGACAAGTGAAAAACCTGTGAAACAGGGTGCCTTCACCAGCACAAACTGTACAAATCCTCTGAACTCGGCGGTCAATATGTGACAACTGATTAGGATGCACAAGACTGTGATGCAGCAATTTGAATGCTACATCAGCATCTTTGTAATTAGAAGGATAACTGTTGACTACTCTGCAAGTTATCCCTCCCATCACGCCCATATTCACCCCGAGGTGTGTTCGCCATCTGTTGTATCCTGTATACTCCGGAGGTCTTATTGACATAAGCACGTCACGGAGCACACGTGTTGTAAGTGTGCTGAAAGGTGTGTGTGGTGGTCTGTTCAGAACGAAAGCATCTTCCAACTTAGTGCCAGGGTCACTGGTCCCAAGTTGGTGAAATCTCTCCCGCACAGAAGCAGCCAGGTCGTGTAGTTGCGCAGTGTTAGTGTTTATTCGACAGTTTCCAGAGATATCAATAATATCTCCTAGAACCGTCAGTGTATGCGTGTCAGCTTCAAAACCCCGAGCATTACTGAACACTGAATCTATTAATTCAGGATTAAACCTGATTGGAATCGACGCGAATTGCGTGTACCTTAGAGCATTCCACTGAAGGTGAAATGCTGGCCTGATTCTGCCCCAGGTCTGAATCGTTGAGATTAGATCCTGTGGCCAGCCACGAGGATAAAGTGGTGGAACAGAGAGTAGGTAGTAATACTCCCCTATGCCGATCCCTCCCAGTACATTCACCCACAGTTGAGAAATCAAGCTGTCTCTCTGGCAAAACACTCTTTGGAATGCACGCACTTGGAGACACCTTGATTTCACAACCAAGTTAGTGAGACCTAATCCACCTATCTTGACTGGCAGACAGAGCGTGCTTTCAGCAACCCATCGTCTTCCGCACCAAAAGGCGTCATGGCAACTACAAAAATAAATTAAAATAAATTCAAGACCAAAGCTGTCACTCACGTTTTCAATTTTTGTCAATTTATTTACACTAATTTATGATAATTTTTTCCAATAAAACTAATTAAATGCACTTCTTAATCCAAGCTAGTGTCACTAATATCACTTATTCGCCCTTTTTTCACATTTCCACTCAAACTTCACTACTTTTAACTATTTATTTGATCGGAGCTCAAACTGACATCCGCTCTCTTCAGAAAAATAATAATTTTTTTTTATGTATATAAGCTCTTTATTTTTTGGCTCTTTGGCTCTTTTCAAAATTCCTTAAAAATAGGTGGCAAAAGGCTCTACAAAGTGTAAACAAAAGGTCGCTAGATAATCTAAAATTTATAAAAGGTCAATAGGGACAATTAAACAATTAAAACAATTAGAAAAACTAATGAACAAGAAAAAAGACACAAACAAAAGGAAAACAAACAAGACAAAATTCTCAAAAGAGACTAAAAAACGGCTACAAGAATTTTGAAAAGGATCTAAAAGATAGACAAAAAATTTAAAAGTCCCAAATTTGACAATTGGGTAAGTGGCAGTTCCAAGAAGCTTCAATTTCCAAAATAATCTAATAAAAATATTTACCTAAACGAACGAATTTTCAACAAAAATTTTGTAATTTAGCACCGAGACCGAAACCGAATCAAAGATAAATGACCGAACGAACGAAAAAATTTAGCCGATACCGTTATAGAGTCCCGCGAGGGCGGCCTGTAGTATCGTAGACCTCTACAAACTGCCCTCATCATCCCTCCAGCTTAGCATCTCTAACAGAGTGCTTGTCCTTCCCACCGCACGTGCAACGATTCCTAAGCGGGGAGAAGCCCCGTGGACTAGTGTTGCAAATGCTGTGGCCTGTTCTCACCAGCGAAAGACAAGAGCTCCATCCTGCACCGACGATAGTGGTTGCCATGTGCAGTTGAATGTGTCTGCGTTCGTTGCCAGATATTCGAGACGTAAACGTCTCTTCAACCTGTCAACGAAGTGGCGCTTAAGTGCGTGTGCGTGGTGTTGTGGGTCAGTGTTCTGATTCCCATCTTCGACTCTCATGTAGTACAGGTGAATTGTAGATTTGGCCAGTGTCAACACAAAGCTAATCAAACAATTCACTCGACTACATACCTTTGGTCCCCATAGAAACGATGTCCTAGTAATGCCGAAATTCGGGTGGATCAACTGACACATACCGCGCACGAGATCCATTAGACCCTGCAAAGCCGGACAAGTGAAGAACCTGTGAAACAGGGTGCCCTCACCAGCACAAACTGTGCAAATCCTCTGAACTCGGCGGTCGATATGTGACAACTGATTAGGATGCATAAGACTGTGATGCAGCAATTTGAATGCTACATCAGCATCTTTGTAACTAGAAGGATAACTGTAGACTACTCTGCAAGTTATCCCTCCCATCACGCCCATATTCACCCCGAGGTGTGTTCGCCATCTGTTGTATCCTGTATACTCCGGAGGTCTTATTGACATAAGCACGTCACGGAGCACACGTGTTGTAAGTGTGCTGAAAGGTGTGTGTGTGGTGGTCTGTTCAGAACGAAAGCATCTTCCAACTTAGTGCCAGGGTCACTGGTCCCAAGTTGGCGAAATCTCTCCCGCGCAGAAGCAGCCAGGTCGTGTAGTTGTGCAGTGTTAGTGTTTATTCGGCAGTTTCCAGAGATATCAATAATATCTCCGAGAACTGTCAGTGTATGCGTGTCAGCTTCAAAACCCGGAGCATTACTGAACACTGAATCTATTAATTCAGGATTGAACCTGATTGGAATCGACGCGAATTGCGTGTACCTTAGAGCATTCCACTGAAGGTGAAATGCTGGCCTGATTCTGCCCCAGGTCTGAATCGTTGAGATTAGATCCTGTGGCCAGTCACGAGGATAAGGTGGTCGAACAGAGAGTAGGTAGTAATACTCCCCTATGCCGATCCCTCCCAGTACATTCACCCACAGTTGAGAAATCAAGCTGTCTCTCTGGCAAAACACTCTTTGGAATGCACGCACTTGGAGACACCTTGATTTCACAACCAAGTTAGTGAGACCTAATCCACCTATCTTGACTGGCAGACAGAGCGTGCTTTCAGCAACCCATCGTCTTCCGCACCAAAAGGCGTCTATCGCTTTTGCTTGAAGAAGACCTACGAAGCCTTCATCAAACGTCTCAGACTTTAGCAGATGAACGATGGACGAGGTAATCAAATAGTTTATCACGACTGACCTACCCATTAAGGATAGTGGAAACAGTCGACTACGCCATGAGTTTACAGCTCTAGAGAGTTTCTCAAGAGCGATGCGGCTATTATTTGATTTACTCTCGCGTCCGATATACACACCTAAATACTTCAGGCAAGTATTAGTCCATTGGATGTTCAGTGGAGTATCTGTACGATCTCTCCACCTTCCACACCACAAGCCTTGACTCTTACTAAGGTTGATTTTAGCGCCCGCTATACGTTCGAACTGTTCGAAAACCGCACGAGCGACCGGAAAAGCTTCATCTCCTGTCACGAAAATAGACAGATCATCCGCATACGCCAACATAAGAGGCCTCACATTGGTATATGGCAGATGAACCGCATACCGTCCGAGCATTCGACGAAGATTCACCAGTAGCGGCTCCAACGAAAGATCATAAAGCATACCTGACAATGGACAGCCCTGTCTGATACCTCGATGAAACGAGATAGGAGCCAGAACTTGTCCTTGATGCTTAATCAAAATCGCTGAATCTCTATGCAGTTTCCCGACGATATCGAGCCACCTGGGCGGAAACCCAAATGCCTCGAGAGCAGTCAAGAGATACTCGTGCGAGACACTATCAAAAGCCTTTTGTTGGTCAAGTGAAATCATGGCCATTTGTGTACCTGTCTGTTCATGGTAGGCAAACAAATGCTTGGCTACCGCGATATTGTCGTAGATACTACGACCAGGTACACAATAGGACTGTTCCGGGTGTATTACCGAAGCAATCACTGAGCGGAGTATCGCCCCTAATGCTTTGCAGACGATTTTGTAGTCTACATTGCATAGGGTTACTGGCCTCCAGTTCCCCATCCTCTGCAAATCTCCCTTCTTTGGAATCAAGCGCATAACAGATCTCCTCCAACTAGAAGGAAAGTCTGAATGTGTCTCAACCGCCGAATTGAAGACTTCCAAAAGGTCAGGAATTAATAAATCCCTGAAACGTATGAAGAATTCTGGAGTCAAGCCGTCATAACCAGGTGAAGTGTGTCGCCTTAGATCCTTTGTCGCAGCAATCATATCCTCCAATGTGATTACTGTATCCAGGAGCTCCTTACTGTCTTCAGAGAAAGTGGGAATATTCTCAAGAAATTCATGAGTGGTCGAGGATGTGGTCGACGTCGATTCAGAGTAGAGACTACTGTAGTAGTCTCGAATATATTCTGATAGCTGTTGTCCGTTGAGGACTTGTCCAGATTCATCAATTATCGATTCGACCTCACAAGAAGCAGTACGACGTCTAGTCGCCTGAAAGAAGTACTCAGTTGGAGAATCGCCTTCTCTCAGCCAGCGCGATTGGCCGCGCAGCACAAACTCCAAGCTGTGCTTGTAAGTCTGTGTCGCCAAGCGTTCCTTTATTCCATTGAAATAAAGAATCAACCCCGGCTGAGTTGGGAGAAGAGCTGCCACCCGAGAGACCTCGGCCGACAAGCTAGAAGCTTGATAGCCACTTCGATTGAAACTCGTCTCGACAAAAGACCGAATCTGGAGCTTTCCAACATCCCACCATTGACTAAGAAAAGGAAAGTCAGCTTTCCTCTCTTGCCAATCGTGCCAGAAATCAATGAACTCATTGATGAACTGCTCGGAATTCAACAAATAGTTGTTGAATATCCAGTATGCAGTTCGTCTTTCAACTAGAGTGCTGGTCGCCACTACAAGAAGATGATCGCTAACGGAACACACTTCATGAGTGACACCAACGAAATGTTCTAGTATTCCAGGTGAGACGTAAAGTCTATCAATTCTGGAGCCTGCGAGACTTCCATGGATATTTCGCGAGACCCTCGTGTATGATCTAGTCGTAGGATGCATCCAACGATAGATATCCACGAGTCTGAAAACACCGACAAAATTCCTCAATCGAGTAGCATTAACAGAGTTGAACTCAACTCCAGAGTGCCGATCCATTGAGGGATTCAGAGTGCAGTTGAAATCACCTCCGAGGACAGTTTCGCCGCTAAAATTCACCAGACACGACTGAACACTATCAAGAACTTGTCTTGTAATGTCCTGGTCATGAGGAAGGTACACGTTTACTACCTTGATATTTTTGTCTTGAATAACAAAGTCCAAGGAAGAAGCGAAGCCTGGGAAGATATCTGTATAGACAGGAGACGATAGTGTAAATTTGTTGGATACAATGATTGCCACCCCTAATAGAATAAAAAAATAAAAGTATCAATTTTGTTTAAGAGACTTTATTCCGTACTTTTCATCACAATATTCTACTGAGAACTGACTTTTATGATCTAATTATTCTACTTGCTACCTTTTACAAAAAATGCAACTAATCATATTTTCAGACAAATAAAAGTTTCTTATTTCCAGAATAGTGGATATGGAGCTATGGGAATGAATTTATATGGTTTCGTGGGAAATGTTGCTGAAGGACAGTATCTGAATGGTTTCCGGTATTGGATATGTAACTCCTCCCCCCTTGGTGTGAAGCGACGGCCAAAGAAACTGAATCCTTGAATTTTCTTTTGCAGGAGCTTCGATGATCGTTTCAGATCTTATGTACATCCTTAGAAGAGGTTTCTGTATGTTATTGCTATAAGGCTATATGATGTGGAATCCTTGTATGTTGATTTGATTTTAAGAAGATCAATTTCTTGCCTATTTTCGAAGTGGTAAGTTTTTAGTTTTTCCAGGTTGAGATCCTCGATGGTTGTGGACGCATTTATTTGGCTGAACATAGAAGGGTATATAAAGATTTCGTTCCAGTAAATGCTCGTCTTGCTTTCATATACAATATCATTTATTTTGATATTGCAGTTTTGGTTCCGTGAAAGTCCGCAGGTTGATGTCATCGTTGTACTGGGGATATTAATGCATAAAACGTAGTTTGGCTCTGGTTGGTATACGGTACTGATTTTAGATCCCTTTAGTAGGTTGCAATTTGCTGGTTCATTCCTTATTATGTTGGCTATGCATTCAGGTTCATTTACTGCTGGTGTATTGATGATTTCTTTGCAGTAATAGACTCCTTCTATTAGTGGGCATGGTTCATCAAAGTACTGAATGTTGATATCATTAAGTATAGCATAGGATTTTGTAATTACGGTAAGTGTTTCGTTAATTGGAAGCGGGATTAAGTGGAAAAAGGAATACGTATTGTTAGAAATTACTGGGATCTGAATATTAAAAATAATATTTGTGTCATTATAATACGTTTGCAAACCAAGGAACTCATAAATTTGTTCGTCTAACTAACTGATTTTGAAAATAATTATGAATTTCATATAGTTCATTAGGACTTAAAATTTGCTTTGAAATAATGTTTAATCGGGCAAGCATTATTGCTTCTGCAATATTAGTTAAATTTAAATGGCTATCCAATAAGTCTACATATATTATAATTTATACGATTTGTATATTGTACATACTTGAGCGATTCTTCTTCTGTTCTTATTTTATTTTTTATTGAATTATGATACACATTCAAAAATTTCTCTATCGTTTCTTGCTGTACATTTATGTGATTTGATATATTATCAAATCTTTCTACCATTTGATTATTAATTTTGATCTGTTTATTTATTTCGTTTTTAAGATCGTTTTGGTTAAACTGAATAATTTCTATTTCTTTATTTAATTTTAATGCATCGTCTGCATCCATATTACCAGTAACAAATTTTGTCAATGATCGTACACCATTAATCAACCCTCTCCTAGTTCTATAATTTGGTAGAAGGGTGTGCAATTTTTGCTCTAACTCTTTAAATTTAATTTTTGTTATTTCTATAATGTCTTTAATTTCATCATTATTATTTATAACATCTAATGAGCTTCTAATTTTGTCTAAATTTTTAACATAATTATCTAGTTTAATTATATGGATTAGATGATTTTTATAAGTCTGTACCGTCCTGGCTTGTCCTAGTTTCGTTGGTAGAAGTCCGTCGTTGTTGTTCAGGTCGTGAATTTCCAGTTTCTGTCCGTTCGTTACTAGTATCCTGTAAATATCGTTTTCTTTTCTTTATTCTTGACTTATGTAACTTCTTATTTTCATGAGGAATTACTGGTACTTTATTATTCTTTTTAATTCTAAATTTCTTGAATCTTGGAGTTAACTTATTACGTCTACTTCCTTTTCTAAAAATTAACTCATTTTCTTTGAATTCTATCTGACTTTGTCTGTCTTTATTTAGTTTCTCTAAGTTTTTATTTATCTTTTCCTCCATTTTATTCCTAATGGATGGGTATAATGTGGCTTGAAAATCGTTTAGTTTTCGAAGGTATTCATGCTCGGAGTTAAAGTTTATATTATCAAAATTTTATATGGCCTTCCATAGAAGAGTTCGTGAGTTAATTTGGTGGCTGAATGAATCGCATTATTATAAGTGATTAAGGTTTCATTTAGCATATCATCATGGTCATTTTCTTTTTGTTTATTACAAATTGTTCGATAAATTTCTGTTAGGGTACGGGGGAATTACTGCTTGTTTGTTGGAAAGATGTAAAATGGAGTTCTATATTATATTGTTTGCAAAAATCTTTAAAGAGGTTAGCCGTAAATTCTGATTCTTGACCGGAGATTAATTTTTTTGGAATACCGTGAAGGCTTATGAAATGTTTTATTGATTTGACTATGTTTAAACTGTTCCGTGCTGGTAGCGTATACGCTGCTGCGAATTTTGATAATATGACAATGATAGTTAGGATTTGTTTAGCATTGATTGTGTAAATGTCTACATGGATGATGTCTAAGGGTTTTTCCGGGGATTCTGGTTTTTCGAACTGCAGTTTAGGAGGATTTCTGTCGTACTTTAAAGTCTGACATTTATCGCAATTATTGATAGTCTTAGTTATTTTGACTTTCATGAATGGGAAGTAGTAGTTCCGCTTCAAGTGTAACAACGTTTCGTTAATTCCAGGATGATTATTATTTGTATGGTAATCGCTAATTAATTTATCTTGTTCGTCATTATCCGTGATGTCAGTCAATATGTCCGTGCAACGAATTAGCTTAAATAACTTACTTCTAGAGAAATATTTAGAATAGACGGACTGTATCATCGTCAGTATATACGGCGGTAAGCTTGTTTGGTGGTAAGTATTCCTTGAAGATGTTGGTTGAATGATTTAGACTACGAATTGTGCGTCGTTGTTTGTTCTTGAATATCACTTCAGTCGATTTTTCGGGAGTTTTATTTCGAGAATGAGTTGCAGAAATGAATTCACATTTAGAGGGCGTTCTGATATTGGGATGTGATCATCAAGATTTTCAATTGCGGAATGTATTGTCGAGATACCATCATGGTCAAGGTTATTGGGGGTTAATTCGTTGAGGTTGAATTCTAGTTTGTTTGGTGTATCTTCAATGCTTAGTCTTATTCGACTTAATGCGTCGGCGTTAGAGTTTTGTTTACCTTTTTTGTAGGATATTTCATAGTCAAACTCCTCGAGTTTCAATCTCCAGCGTACTAACTTAGAGTTTGGGTCCTTAAAACTCATAAGCCATGATAAAGGTTTGTGATCTGTCACAATTTTAAATTTGCGACCAAATAGATATGGGCGAAAGTATTTGGTTGCCCAAACTATGGCCAGAAGCTCCTTTTCAATAGTTGAATAATTGATTTCGGAACTGGTCAAAGTTCTACTTGCGTAACATATTGGTCTGTCACTGCCTATGGATCCTTGAGATAACACTGCTCCTATGGCATAATTACTTGCGTCTGTAGTTAATATGAATTGTTTTGAAAAATCCGGATATTGTAATATGGGATCGTTTATTAGAATTTCTTTACAAATTTCAAATGTTTTTACATATTTTTCGTTCAGTTCTATTGTTTTACCCTTTTTTTAACATTCTGTCAGGGGTTTGGTAAGCTTTGCGAAGTCTTTAATAAATTTACGGTAGTAACCTAATAAACCCAAGAAAGACTTAATTTCCTTTTGATTTCGGGGTATAGGAAAGTTTTTTAAATTTGGTTTGAAGTGAAGACAATTTGTTGAATTCTTAGTATTTAAGATTTCTTGTTCTAAGTCTACTTTTGCAGCAAGAGATGTAAGAATGTCTAGACCTAACAGGCCATCGAACTAGTTATGGAATCGAAATATTAAAAACCGCATATATCCAGCTTGCTTGAATTCTAGAAAATTCTGTAGAGTTACTTGTTTATCTATTTTATGGGTGTTTAGTATCGTTGTAATAAAAGTGGATTTGACATTAGCTGGATGAACATGTTCTGGATTAATAAAGCAGGATGCAGCTCCTGTGTCAATTGGGAACTTCAGGGGGTTTCCACAAGGTGAGGATATCTGTATATAAGGAAGAATAAAACCGTGTTTGTTGATATCAAGGTAGCCGATTTGTCTATCGAGGCATCGAGAAGAAAATTTGAATGATCTATTTCGTTTGACTGTTCAACATTTGTATAACTTTGATGATTATAAAATTGGTCAAGTTGTCTTTGATAACTGTTCCCTGATATCAGTTACTGGGATCTTCGCGATGATCATTAGATGGTCTTGGAAAATGCTGTTCTGAAAAATTATGAATTTCTCTGTTACTTGTGATGGGTGGTTTGTTGGTTCTAAAGAAATTATTCGGTGCTGGATTAAAATTCCTTTGATTTTAGAATGATTGTCTAGATCGAGTTATTCCTGACCAATCCATTGGTTCTGGAGGTGGTAGGTTGTTTTTTTGGGGGTGAAAAGTTCGTTGCTGATGGCGGTATAGTGATGGCTGACTCTGATACTGAGGTTTTTGTTGTTGATAATTTTTTTGATGATTCATTGATCTGTGAAATTGGATTGGTTGTTGAAATACTTGTTGAGATCTAAATGGTTGAACTGAGTTGAAGATTGGTTTTGAAGTTCTTTGGTTTGGTATATGTCTGTTCATTGGTTGGTAGTTAGATCTCATATAGGATATGTTTTGTTCCTTGATACAAAATGAGAATGCATGAGCCATGGTATTTGGTTTCATAGCTCTTATAATTGATCCCAGGGGTTCTTTCAATCTGGTTAGGAATACATTGAGACACATCTCGGAATGTAATTCTCGTTTGGCTTGAATTACAATAAGGTTTGTTTCATGAATTTTTATGTGATTAGTGATAGTCGATAAAATTTCGATTATTTCACTGTAAAATTGTTCGGCCATTTTATTATTTTGTTTCAGATTGTGTAAATCCTTGATGAGGGAGGTTTCATTACGCTTGTCAGAGTAATGGAGTATGAGATTCTTTTTTATGTCAGGCCACAAAAGTGGTGTACCGTACATATTTAGCACTTCGTTTGCGGAACCTTGGTTTGTTCCTTATGGCTCTTAGCAAAATTCTACAATGTGCAGTCCCATCGATTCCTACAATCAATGTAAGTATTTCCTCTACATTATTGATGAAATCACAGAGCAATCTGTGATTACCGTCGAATACCGGTAAATCCTCAATTGCGTCTGGAACTCTTAGATTACTGAAAATTTCACTAGGTGTTGGAGGAGGCTGTCGCTCGTTTTCTGAATTTAATTCAGCTGAGACGGAAGCATTATTTTCGTTAGACATTTTTGCAGTTGAGTCAATGAAATTATTACAGACAAGTTCCGAAGATTCAAATATATCACTTTTAACTTTATCAAGATTTTCTTCGTTTTACTATATAAGATTGTGTAGAGCCGGAATATGATTCTACTTTAATTGAACTATTAATATTATTTAAATCTTGTTCGTAATCACTAGTTGGGGTCAAGGGGTCTGTTTTGTACTTAATTTCGTCAGTACTATTTTCACTAGTTACACTGTTAAGGTTAAATTTATTTTCACTATTAATTAAATCTAGATTATTAACACTTTCACAAGAATCGCTTGAGATATTAATATTGTCATAAGGTTTTTCCCTTAAATAAGGTAATTTTTTCTTAAAAATATTTGGCATTTAATAAAAATAAAGCAATTTATGAATACAGTTGACTTGCAATAAAAGAAACTAATAAATGAATATATTTGACTTACAGTAACATTATAATAAATGATTTTATCATTTTAATTATACGATAATCCTTCGTGAAAATGACAATCGTATCCTCAATAAAGTACGCTGGATATGGTGTATACTTCAATGTAGGTCCTTTGGGAACTAAAGGGTTGACACCCACCAAGTTAAGGGTCGATTATTCTGCTGATTCTGTCGATAATCCTTCGAAAGATTTTGAGATTGGAACCTTGTACTTGTGTTCACCTTTTATATTTTATTTATTTGTGATCAATTGGACCACTTGTGCACTGCGACCAATAAACCGTTGGTATGCGAAATTTATTCACGATAATCCGTCGTTATAATTTTCGCGACACAAGTAATTAATTCAGCAATTGACTGTGGATACTTTTTAGTATCCTACCGACTGCGCCAGTTAAGGTAATTACAATTTAATAAAGTAAAAAAATAAAAGATTCAATTTTGTTTAAGAGACTTTATTCCGTACTTTTCATCACAATATTCTACCGAGAACTGACTTTTATGATCTAATTATTCTACTTGCTACCTTTTACAAAACAAAAAATGCAACTAATCATATTTTCAGACAAACAAAAGTTTCGAATTGACTTGAAAAATAAAAGTTTCTTATTTCCAGAAAAGTGGATATGGAGCTATGGGAATGAATTTATATGGTTTCGTGGGAAATGTTGCTGAAGGACAGTGTCTAAATTGTTTCCGGTGTTGGATTTAACTCTCGCCACAAAACTGTTTGATGATGATGTAGTAGTAATGTAGTAGTTGTAGTAGTAGAAGAAATCGTCACTGTCGCCAAGTAGTAGTATGTGAAAGTGAAATTGTCACGGTATACTTATTTCGCCATGTAGTAGGCAGAATGCTGCTGGAATCTATACTGCTCTATAGTAGGAGAAGCTTAGAAAGCAGATCTCCAGTGGGGAAGCTTTGAAAAAGCAGATCCACCGTTTAGAGTAGGGCAAGCTAGAAGTAGCAGATGCCCTGTTACGATCTGAGCAAGCTAGAAGTAGCAGATGCTCTGTAAAAATGAAAGACGTATTCCCTTTGATCGCCAATGTACTAATCTTCCTTTATTGGAATATCGCTAACTTATTTATACAAAGTTAAACTTGCTAGCCTAGACTTAATTATTATTATTCATGTACATTAATACACGATTTGTGTACATGCCCGTGATTTGGGGCACATTAAAACTAAATCGCTTACATGCACTTATGTTGTTAACTCCGGCAGAAAGATCTGACGCAATGTACTTGACCCGTATAACGCTGGTTGCAAAAATGCAAACAAACGCATGTAAAAAATTACAGTCACTTCTTTAGGTTCTAACACATATTTGGTTTAGCATATGTTTTTTGCTTAATTGCAATAATGCAATCGATCGTATTTATTGTGATTGATTAATTGAGCGATGGATTGTGGGTCAATTGAATATTGTAAGAATGCTGTAATTGCATTCTTATATTTTATTTTATTTTAATTGTATGTGCAAATTCACATGACAATGAACACTGCTCTCCAACATCTGCGCATTTTGGAATCGCCAAAACACTTCAAAAGCTGCATCGTCACTACTATTGGCGGTCTATGGGGTTCGACGTACAGAAATTCGTCAAGTATTCTGAGTGTTGCAAAGGCGTGAAGGAGCTCAACTACTCTCTCAGACCTCCTCTTTAGGAGAGAGGCGTAACACAGAACTGCCCTGGCAGCGCGTGTTCTGCGTCTTGGGTCCCTACCCACGAAGCAAGAACGGGAAGAACAGGTATATCTTTATCATCCGTGACCACCTCACCTGTGCTGCTGGAAGCAAAAACATAGGACAAGAAGTATACCATGTGTTCGGGATTCCAGAACTCCTTCATTCTGATAACGGAAGTCAAATCATTTCCAAACTATTCCTCCAGTCGCTGCAGAAGTAAGGAATCGATCACTGTTTTTCCCCATCCTACTCTCCCCAGTCTAAGGCGTCAGAGCAAGTCCATCAATCCGTATTGGAATGAACACCAAAGTAAAACAGCATTCGCTCTCCGGAACGTATTGCACAACTCCACCAAGTGCTCACCGTACTTCGCGATGTTCGGAAGACACCCCGTAATACAGGGAAACTCCTACAAAGTCTTGCGTGACCTGGCCCCGGACACGAATGAAGCAGCAGAAATAATTCCAGTAAATCAAAGGGTGCACTCAGCGCGAGACCAGGTAAAAACACACCTGACTGAGGCGTACAAAAGATACTCCGCGGGCTACAGCCTCCGAACCCGCGTGAGAACCATCCAGCCAGGGCAGATTGTTTTTGTACGAAATAACGTGCAAAGTGGCGTGGTAGATCGGTTTGTTGCTAAGTTGGCCCCTAAATTAATCAAAGCGACTGTTGTAGAACGCATAGGCCGCGTTTCGTACTGTCTAGAGACTGACAAGGGTCTCCCAATGGGAGTCTATCATGCTCAAGATATATAGTCCTGTTACACGCCACTTGGAGTATAACTTATTTTCCTTGTTGTTGCGCTAGCCTTACTCGGTATAGTACCAATACTTGTTTTCAGTAAAAACTCAGGAAGTTGTGGGCGAGAGTTTGATTTAATTCTTCACTGCACAGTTAATCACAAAAAGTTCCTTTTACTTGGTTACAAAAAACTTTCTTTTATTATACTGAAAAATACTATACTTTACGAAGGCTTTCTTTAATTACACAGATAAATACTGGATTTTACACTAGAACTCTTTTGACACTTTAAACACTGGAGGCCTTACCTTGGGTAGGGGGACTCTCCAGGTTGAACTTAGGAAAACTTCTCTTCCTCGACTTCGCTTCAACAGGTTATTTATTCAAAATCGAACCAATTCCTTAACCAATCAGAATTGGTCGATTTTGCATTTCCCTATTTGGTGGGAATTGTCGGATAGGCAATTCCATATGCATACATATGTTCCGATTTTTGTCCAAACGGAAACGCTCAAATGACAAAAATCGAATAAACAATTGAAAACCACAATTCTGATTTTTGTTTAAACGGAAACGCTCAAATAACAAAAATCAGAAAAATAATTGAAAATTGGCTTTTCGTCTTGAACGGAAACGCTCGAATTTCAAAAATCGGTCAATAATTGGGATATCACAAAAACAATTAAAAATGACAAAAACAATCAGAGACAATTTTCAGAGTCACCAGTAGCATGTGGAAAATGATAAACAAACATATAATTACATAAGAGTGCTAGCCCGACGGTCAGTACTCAGAAGGGATCGTATATCATGTTTTCGTTCTGGTGAACGGTAGCTACTTCGCGGTGACGTGTTAATTTTATTGTCTTGCGGGTGCGCCGAGGAATGTTGAGACATGACACCTGTTTCTGAGTGTGTTAATGGGTGAAGGTTTTTTGTATATGAGATGAGTAATTTTTGTATATGAAATTGGTTTAAGATTTATTTTTAGGTTTTTGTGAATAATAATAAATGCATAGAAGTTATCATAACACGCATAACAACAATGGTAACATGATAACAATTTTAATTTAATGTAAAATCAAATAAATTGCAAACGCAGTTATGTCGAATAGACAATTTTCGGTAAGTCACGTTGACCAACAAGTATCGACACCGGATACGTGTTGCAATTTATTTGCTTCCATTGAAACAAAATTATTTCTTAGTTATTCAGCTTTTTCTTTGTCCAATGAAATATATAAAATTATTGTCAAATAAGCAGAAAAGTTCTTAAAGGTAGAAATTAAGAATTGTTCAGTTTTACGAGAGCTTTGAAATAAATCGGTAAGTTTTTTTTATATAAAAAACGGTGTGCAAGTAGTCGCGAAGAAAAGTGATAGTGAACTCCTAGTGGTGAAATATAAAATAGTTTAATCGCATTTGGCAATAAGTGAAATAATCACAGCAAACTGTTCCCATGAGAACATAGTTTGTCCATTGATCACATTATCTTTCAGCAATCAGTGAAGTTCCTACAGAGAAACTATTCCCAGATCTTTATAACTATTGGAGAAATCTCATCACTATAGGAACTACGTCGAATGTATGCTATGGATGACGCACGTACCACTAGTAGGCTTGTCGCAACAATCAACGCCATAGGCTAAACGGGATAAATACGGTTCACCCGCAATATTCTTGAGGCACAGACGACCAAAATCTAAGGAAACGCTAATCCTTGGTCTAGTACAAAAAAACCATGAAATCAATTATCTTAATGTAAGTACCAAATTTTACATATGATACGAATTACTACGGAAAGTGAATTGCAAATTACCACAAACCAAAACCAAAGCTTTCAAAGCAAATTAAGTGAGCAAATTTTCTTTTTTCTTTGAAATTCTTGAAAAGTGAATAAAACGGAATAAATATTTTTTTCCTTTTTTACATCTTTCATAAAAAATTAAATAAATACATTGAAACTTTTAAAACAAATTAAGTGAATAAATGATATCCTATGACATTTTTAGAAAAGTGAAAAGAATTAAAGAAATTTATTAAACTTTTAATTAACCTCAGTAGAATAGAGAGCGAGATCGTAAAATCTAGAAAGCTTAGTGAACAAACTACAGTTGGGTGAAACACAAAAAGTGAGGGAATGAAGTGTAGATACTAAATGTTTCAATAATTCCTAGAAAAATCTACAAGCATAGAAAACCTATTGAACTATTTAACTATTAAAATAAAATTGTGCGCAGTTTTCTGATAGGAAGACTTGGTGAAATAAAGTGAACTGTCCATTTTCTATTAAAAAGTCGTACACTTTCATATATATATATATATTTTTTTCCCTTCCTCCAAAAGGAAGAAAACTTTTTTATTAAAATGTCTCAAATCGAAAACCTCCAAGAAGCGGTTAAGCAATTGACAGGTGCAGTAAATACTCAAATAGAACTCAGTAGGAAATTCGAACAAAGATTAACGACATTAGAGGTAAAAGATAAAAATATTTCTGCGACTACCTCTATACTGCCTATACCAAGACATGAACAGGACTTAAAAGATTTTAGTAAGTTACCAGACTGTGTTAAAGAATTACAAGTTTTTGATGGGAATCCAATACAATACGTTTCTTGCGTACATAATGTTGAAAGCATCCTCAAAGACTATGATATTATTCGAACCAAACCCATGTATAGGGCTATTTTGCAAAGTATTAGGCAAAAAATACGGGGTAAAGCAGACTCGGCACTTATTTCATACAACATATTTGACGACGACTGGGACTCCATTAAAAAATGTTTATCTCTTCATTACGCAGGCAAAAGAGATCTGCGAACTCTAGAGCATCAGTTGGGCAATTCGGTGCAAAGAAATTCGACAATCGATCAATTCTACGCTAACGTCAATCATCAGTTTTCACTTATTGTGAACAAAATCAAAACTGAAGACTATAAGCCGGAAACAATTAACGTGCTTGTAGAAACATATAGAAATAGGGCCCTTGATGTATTTATTCGTGGCCTTAATGGGGATCTTTCAAAGATGCTTATGATTCAGAGGCCTAGTACACTACCGGAGGCTTACTCTTCCTGCCTCGAAATCCAGAACTTTAACTATAGAAATCTGCCAATACATAGGAGAAACTCTACCAACTTCGTAACTGCCCCGCTAAACCAGATGCCATCAATCAGACGCGAACAGGCAGTCGCACGTAATGCGCCGAATCAAGTCTCGTTGCAACAAAGGAATATGGCGTACAATATCCAACACCAACAAAATCCAGGACCACCACCTAGACCAATACAACCCAAGCCATCAACGCCAATGGACGTCGATAGGTCGATTCAGACAAGGCAGGTCAATTACATGAATCGCCCTGCGGCATTTCCACTCAATACGAATGCTGCCAAAAGAGAGAATAATTCTGATGGTCATGCACGGAAACCAGCGCCTATTTCACATGGAAACGCACCCAGAAAACTCTCGCTATGAAGACTACATCGAGCAATTTAGTGATTATGAAGATTACCAAGAGGAAGAAGAACAAAAAGATGATGAAGAAAATGCAGAGCTAAATTTTATGACGGGAGCCTCTCTAGCGTACCTTACCTAGAGTATATAACAAGAGACAGGGAATTTTAAAAAATTTTAATAGATACTGGAGCAAATAAAAATTTCATTCAAAAAGAGCTAGCGATAAATGCCCAGCCTATTAGAAAACTTTTTTCCATTAGATCTGCGGGAGGTGACATAAAAATATCTGAGAAAGTAAGAGGGAAATTTTTCGCAAGTTTAGGAAACAATACCGAAATAGACCTTTTTGTTTTACCAGGTTTAAAAACATTTTACGGCATAATAGGAGATGACACACTGAAACATTTCGGAGCGGTCATCAATAGAAAAAATAACACCTTAAAAATTGCACCTAATATCACAATTCCAAATCTGTCCAGGTTAATAGCATTGAAATAAGGGATAATCACCTATCTGAAGAAGCAAAAAAACTGGTAGGTGCTCTTGTCAAGAAATTTGATTGCCTATTCGGGCCCTTGGTTGATCAAGAAACAGCAGATACGACCATAAGGGCAGAGATTAAGACAAATACAGATGACCCAATCTATACCAAATCTTATCCATACCCAGTAAATATGAGAAGCGAAGTAGACCAGCAAATAAAACAGCTCTTGCAGGATGGAATTATAAGACCATCTAAAAGCCCGTACAATTCACCAATCTGGATTGTCGACAAGAAAATGGACGCTTCAGGTGTTCGCAAGTATAGGATGGTCAAAGACTAAATGCAGTGACCATATCCGATACATACCCGATACCAGTTATATCAAACACTATAGCTAGCCTTGGAAATTCGAACTACTTCACCACAATTAACTTAACGTCTGGCTTTCACCAAATTCAGATGAAGGAAAAAGACATACCCAAAACGGCGTTTTCAACAATGAATGGGAAATACGAGTTCACTAGACTACCCTTTGGACTCAAAAATGCCCCAGCAATATTTCAAAGGATGATAGACGATGTGCTAAAAGACTATATTGGGAAGATCTGCTGCGTCTACATCGACGATATAATAGTATTCCGGGGACAGACTGAAAGAGAACATCTTGCAAATGTTGAGAAAATAATTCTAAAGCTTGAAAAGGCCAACTTGAGGGCGAATTTAGACAAAACTGAATTCCTGAAGTCAGAAACCGAATTTTTGGGCTACATAATAACGAATAAGGGCATCAAACCTGACCCTAAAAAGATTCAAGCCATCCTAAAAATTAAACCACCTGAAAATCTGAATGAAGTAAAAAAATTTCTTGGACTTGCCTCATATTATAGGCACTTCGCAAAAATTGCAAAGCCATTGACAAACCTTACTAGAGAACCAAACGCACAAGTAAAGGCGAGTCAGTCAAAAAAGTTAAACGTAAATTTAAATGCAAAGGAATTGGAGTCTTTCAAACACTTGAAAACGGTGCTTTCTTCATCAGAGGTATTAATTTTTCCCGACTTCGAGAAGACATTTATCCTGACAAGGGATGCGTCAAATCACGCAATTGGTGCCGTTCTATCTCAGGGTGAGATAGGAAAGGATCGCCCAATTACCTTCATCTCTCGATCACTAAACCTAACAGAGGAAAACTACGCCACAAATGAAAAAGAACTGCTGGCAATCGTGTGGGCTCTAGATAATCTTCGAAATTATTTATATGGGGCAAAAAAATCAAGATACTAACAGATCATCAGCCGCTAACCTTTACCTTAAGCAACAGAAACAACAACGCTAAACTTAAGAGATGGAAGGCGAGAATAGAAGAATACAATTATGAACTGATCTATAGGCCTGGGCGTACAAACCAGGTTGCTGATGCTTTGTCAAGACTAAAGTTGGAGGCCAATACTCTAACTTCGACAGATACGGCACATAGTGACGCTCTAACCTCTTCATCGACAGAGACAGCACATAGTGACGCTCTAAGGTCTTCATCGACAGAGACAGCACATAGTGCAGATGAAGACAACACTTCATTAATTCCTCATTGTGAAGCCCCAATAAACGTGTTCAAAAATCAGATAATCATCAGTGAAGGTAGTGGAGTTTCTGCCTACGAAAAACCCCATCCGGGGTACGAAAGATACTTCATCAGCCTGCCTGAAGTGAATAAAGAAAATCTAACACGAGTCCTAAAGGAAAAACTCCAGCCAACAATAGTAAATGGTCTCAAAATTCCAGAGAAATTCATTCAAACGGTACAGAACATCTTTAAAGAACACTTGGCAAACTACAAGGTACGCATTACACAACGAATGGTACAAGATATCAACAGTGAAGAGGAAAAATTCAGAATTATCCAACAAGAACATAGGAGAGCTCACCGAAACTGGAGTGAGAACAAGGAACAGATTCTTGAAAAATACTATTTTCCGCAGATGGCAAAAGAAATAAGAAAATACAGCGGAAACTGTGACATTTGTAATGCCAATAAGTATGATCGACACCCAAATAAACCAGAACTGCAGGAAACTCCGATCCCAAGTTACCCGTCGGAAATACTTCACATCGATATCATTGAAATAAAAAATGTGAAATTTTTCAGTTGTATCGATAAATTTTCAAAATTTGCAAAATTATTTCATATAAAGGATAAATCTGTTTTGCACCTGGAGCAGTGGAGAGGGTACACAGCACAATTATTGAGGTGGTTCGCTGCCTACAAGAGGAATACAAGGATCTGACCGTAAAGGAACTAATTAATATAGCCGTAGATAGATATAACAACACTATACACTCAGTAACGAATAAGAAGCCAAGCGACATCTTTCTTGGCAGACTGCAACGAATTAACTACCAAAATCTGGTCGACTTCAAAACCAGGGTCAATGAGGACTTAATGGGAAGAATAGAAAAAAATCAAAAAAATAAAATTAGAAGAGAAAACTTGAAAAGAAATAAACCAAAAACCTACAAACCCGGCGAAACAATTTACATTGCAGTCAAACAAATCCAGGGAAAGAATAAACCAAAAGTTAAGAAAGAAGTAGTTGCAAAAGACAATTAGGTTACTGTTATCACAGAATCCGGCAGAAGAATACTGTAAAGCCATGACCACGGTCAATAATTACAAACAAAAATCAAACCGAAAAGTAATTAAAATAAACAAAGTTTGTACGACCCCAAGAAGAATTTGCAAAGCAAGCAAATTCCACTATGCAAGCATAATTCTTGATTGGTAAAATATACATACCCGAGGTCATCGCTTTACATGAAAATTCAAATGACTTGTTATCAGATAAGCTGACACAACAAAATATGTTTAATTCAATTATTGCAATTCTGCAATAATCACCACCTTTGTATAAGCACTGTATAGGGAAGTCACCTGTATAAATAACCTGTGACAATTGATTAAAATTCAGAAGTAAATCATTCACCCTAAGATCGACATACTCTGCCAGTAAATATATAGAGCGGCATACTCTGCCCAAAGGATTACCCAACAGCGGCATACTCTGCCATAAAATATATATATAGGCATACCCTGCCAATAATAATAAAACAGCGGCATACTCTGCCATTCTATTAAAAGATCGGCACAATACCTGCCATCATATAAAAAAGGTCACAGCGGCTCTTAGCCATAATAACCGTAAGTTTGGCAGTTCTCTGCCTGGTATAATTAAATTAAATAAAAACTAAATAAAAACTTCATCATGATTAGCGTCCAGGCCAATTGTGAAGCAAACTTATTACAATACACAAAACACAAATTAAAAATATACCTAACTAAACTTCCTTCCTCTCTCCCTCTTTTCTTTTCAGATTACCATTTTTGTTGATGGCGACGTCATTTACCATTTACGAGTGCAACACACCGATAGTTACACTAAAATTGGGAGAAGGACGAATTATAAATGGCAATTTCAACCTGGTTCACGTAATAAACCTAACTAATTACGAAGATATTGTAACGAAGATACTACCAACGATACAAATGGTCAGCCCCAACAACATTTTTAAACCCCAATTACTCCACCAGGTACAGCAAATTAACATCTTACTGGCAGAACTCAAACAGCAACCACAAAGGAACCGACGGTCTATCAATTGGATTGGTTCGGCATGGAAATGGATTGCAGGGAATCCAGACGCTTCAGACTGGGACGAAATTGTAAAGAGTCAAAACAAAATAGTTGAGAACAACAACCAACAGTACAAGATTAACGAAGAACTGACGAACACTGTTAACCAAATCCTTCGAGAGTACAATAAGATCGCCGAACAATTAAATGAAAACTCTATGGAAGAACTTCAACAAGCAACGTTCAACAGGCTCAGTATAGTAAAAGAAGAACTAAAAGAAATCGTACGAGCTGCCCAACTGGCTAAAGCGGGAATCATCAACACCAACCTATTAGATAAAGAGGAAGTTGGCCATATCATAGCAGAAGTCGAGACACTTCCTTACTCAAACGAGATAGAAGCCATAGAATACGCAGAGCCAAAAATGATAGTGAAAGAATCAACCATTCTTTACGTGTTATCAATGCCGAAAACCAACAATAAGGAGTACAACCGCGTAGCAGTGAGACCTACGACAAAAAACAACAGGCAAGTTTACGTTGAACATAGAGAACTTTTCATTAACCAGCATGAAATTTTCGGCATAACCGGGAAGTGTTACAATTTCAAGGATGCAACCATCTGCAAAAATAATGAATTAAAAGAACTGCCAAGCGATCATTGTATAGCCCAACTCTTAAAAAGCCAGCACGCTGGATGCGAGTACCAGTTCAACCAGAACGAAGAAATCGAAACGCTTAACGACAACACTATTTATCTGAACAACTTTAACAGCGAGATCATTCACAACAAGACGAGTCGACATCTAAATGGTAGCTTCCAGATCCAAATCTACAACGAGACTATAAAAATCAATAACAACACATTTAGTACCAGGGAGCTAAGGACATTCCAAATATTGGCATTGTTTTTTTTTACCTTATGACTATAATACCTTATTATATAACCCTAAGTAGGTATATTTGATACAAAAAAAAAACAATTATATGTATAAGTTTTTCTTATTAGTTGAGATACTTAAATATGTATATATATATTGAAAATAGGTAATTGACTTATACTACTAGAACAAAAGAAATTTAAATGAAAATTTTTTTCGATTAATTTTTTTTTTTTTTTATTAATTAACAGTTCTAGTTAAAGGTATATTCCTAGATGAGGATTCTACTTCAACATTTGCTTGCGTTACTTCGTTTTCAGTGGTTTCTAATGTTGCAGGGTTTTTCTTAATATAGTTCTTTATCATTCTTAATATAATAATAATCGAAGCTATTGCTACTAAACAGTATATGAGTAAATAATGATGAACGTCATGTGGGGTGACGTTTTTTAATTTAGTTTTTTCTTTACTTTTAATGTCCTCGCTGATTTCAAAAAGTTCTTGATGATTATTGTTTCTTATCGTAATCTCTTGTGGTATATTTAGATTAATTCTGTCCATCAAGGATGTGATATTAGTTAGATTAATAGACGGCAAATAAAATGTATCAAGTGTTGTTGTTCCTTCAGAAAGTCCGTAGAGTGTTTGAAAGTCGTTTCGAATATAGCAGGTGGGTCGAATTTCTAAAATTCCGGTACCTTTTAAGGTTATTGGTTTAATTTCGCCATTGCATATATTATCTAAAGTGAGGGGTGTTCTGAGACTGTAGAGCCATTTGTTAGGATTTGCCAATTGTATCCATAAGGAACAGCCTTTTAGGGTATTTAACGTGCAAGAAGGCGGAAGATCTTGGGTATGTTTTAGCAATTGTTATCGCATTGGTTATCTCTAGAATTAATATTGAAGATAGGGTGAGTCGTCTGACATATATAATGATGAGGAACATTTTGTAAACATTGATGAAAATCTTCGTGATTCATAGGATAGTGTTTTTCTCGGTTCAGAGTGACTAATAGAAATTCGGTAGTGGGTTTGACATAAACGAAGGAGTCGTTCACGGCAGTCGGGAATGGTATAATTTTATAAGCTTGGAATTGAGTACTTGAAGGTAGAGGGAGTTTAGTTTCAATAATAATTTGATTCTTTATTTTATTAGTACTCGTTTGGCTAACTGTATACAAATCAATGAGTAAGTTTGGTGTATCGGGGACAGGTAATGTCGTTCCTGATGGAAGATTTTTCCTAATGATGGTAAGGGTATGTTCGAGTTGATATGGAGTTATTATAAGGGGATTTGATGTTCCATGTTTAATGTCAAGCAACATTTCCAAAATAGCCTTTTGTGTGTTTTGGTATCTCATAAGGGAGAGTGTTGTAATGGAAATGGCATTTTCTAGTTCTAGTTCTATGAGGTTATCATTTATTTGAAAGGTTAAATTATTGACGACTTGAGAGATTTTAGCGAGTTTCCTTTTTATATTTCCGAATTCTTTTTGGATTTGGGACGAGGTTTTATTGAACACGTTGACAGTTTTGTCAACAATTAGGGTTTGAGACTTTAATAATTCCAAAAGATGATCTTCCTTTACTTTTAGGAGTTGTATTTGTTCGTCGTAGTGCTTGGCATCTTCTTCGTTCAACGTTCCGAACAAATTTTTGCTTATACTTCCGACAATATTTAATGTTTTGGTTCTAGAATTTCGTCAATCTGATCTATTTCACTCAACAACACCTTTTGCATATTAATCTGGGCTTCACAGTGGTTTAAATGTGATTTGTTAATTGTACTAAGACATAGATTTTCTATATTGCTAGCTTGGATTCTCAAATAATCTAGTTCTATGTCAAAATTATCTAAATTATAACACGTTACTAACTTCCAGGAGTTACTGTATAGAGCAGTGGTACGCAAACTTTTTACCTCCCGGCACAAAATAGAGAAAAAAAAAAAGTCAAGGCACAAATAGAAAGAATGTATCTTTTATATAGAATTTTTTTAATAAAATGAAATTACATGTATATATTTTATTTAATGGGATGAGTGCGCTTGTTTTTTGTCGCAAATAAATTTTATACGTGGTTCGATTTTTGTTAAACAAACTCGCAGCTCATCATCCAACATTAGCAATCGCTCTCTCTTTTTAGATTTAATCTCTGTGAGTGCAGAGAATCCGAATTCGCACAGATATGAGGATCCAAATGGCAGCAAAGATTTGATGGCTTTTAAACTTAAATCAGGATATTGACTTTTTACGAAAATCCAAAATTCTGGCAAGTCCTTCTCAGCAAGCGCAGCTTTCAAAACTACATCATTTTTCAATTCAATGAGTTTTTCTTCTTCTGCCAAAGACAGAGACACATCATTGTGGCATATGAATGGATTTATCACCCAACCATATTGTGAAGTATCAAGCGACGGAAAATATTTGGAGAAAGATGAAGAAAGATTTTGCAATGTTTCATAGATTTGGTTCATTATTTTGCTCTGATTTTGAGAAGCATGGACACCTGGCAAAAATTCAATGTTATTTTTTTTTGTCTGTCTGATCCAAAGTTGCAGTTTTTCATCGAATGCTTTGAGTTTTCCTGTAATTGTGATCATATTTTCTTTCTCACCTTGCAGACTTAAATTAAGTAAGTTCAATTTTTCAAATAAATCGTTCAGAAAAATAACTTCCAGCCACCATATATCGCTTTCAAGAAACTCGAACTTACCACCTTCAGTAGAAAAATAGGAAATAATCTCAGTTCGCAAACTGACAACACGAGCAAGCACTTTCCCCTTCGAGAGCCATCGGACTTCTGTATGAAATAGTAAACTTTTGTGATCTGAATCCATTGCCTCACATAAAGACGTAAATATTCTTGTCCGAAGCGGATTTGACTTGATGTAGTTCACTACTTTGATTACTTCATTCATTGTTTGCAGAAGCTGAGTGGGCAGAGCTTTTGAAACTAAAACTTCTCGATGAATCATACAGTGCACAATTTTTACTTGTGGATTGCGATGCAAAACATAAGCAACAAAGCCTTTGTTCCGTCCTTGCATTGCTGGAGCTCCGTCAGTGCAGACACTAACACAGTTATCCCATTGGAGTCCTTTTGATTGAACTTTTTGATTGACCAGCTCAAAAACATCTTTTCCCGTGGTATTTTTCGTCAGCTCACTACAGAAGAAAAATTGGTTTTTAATTTTTCCTTCTCTGATGAATCGTAGAAACGCAATCAACTGAGCTTTGCTACTGATATCAGTCGATTCGTCAATTTGAAGCGCCCAAAGTTTTTCAAGTTCATCTGTATTTGCTACGAAATGCTCATGAATCTGATTGTCAACGTCCTGCGACATGTGTTGAATTCTTCGAGAAATTGTATCAGCTGACAACGGAATTTGCTTAATTTTTTCGACTGCTTGATGGTCGAACATTAATTCAACGGCAATTTCTAACGCTGGCAAAATAATCTTTTCGGCATCAGTATGTGGCTTTTTATTTTTGCATAAAAGTTGAGCAATTTTATAGCTAGAAATTTGGGCTTTTTTAGGGATCGAACAAAATACCTTAATTTGTTTTGACTGCCTTTGTAAATTAGTTCGGAGGTGGTCAAAGTACATTTTTGGTTTATTCTTCATTTCTGGATGTTTTGTTTCCAAATGTCGATGAAGCTTACTTGGTACCATTGATTCATTCGCAAGAGTTTTTGAGCAAATTAAGCAAAAAGGAAGAGAACTATCATTTTCTGATGGAATAAACCCAATTTCAATATAGTCGTCTTGATATTTGCGCTTTGCCAAACTGTTTGATTTCGCATTTGATTTTGGATTTGGATTTTGGACATTTTCATGTCCAGTTTTCTGAGTTCTTGATACAAATTTATCCATAAGGATGCCTGTATTAAAATAAATTAGTAATGGCTGTTAAGAAAAAAATATTAAATTACTTGCTTGGAATAACAACAATTTAGATCTCTACCAATTAATTAATAACCTTGGTCAAATCGAAGAAATATCTGGAATTTTTATCAGTTACTAATAATAAAAACTGAGGAACAAACTACTACTCACTTCAGATATAAACAAAATAATGAGTTCTACAAATTTCCCCACTATAAATTTTGAAATTTTTTACGAATGGCTTTATTCCAATCATAGTATTAAAAATTTCTAAGAAAAATAGCAAGGCCTACTATGGAAAATTTAAAGCAAATTTGAATTTTCCATAAAAAATTCAATTAAATAACAGTCACTTTTATCAATTATTGTTACTTCTTGACAGTGTTTTGTTTTTATTAAATAACTACAAAAAAAATATTTTAACTTCTTTTTTTTATTATATAACTAAAAAAAAATATTTTCGTACTAAATATTTTCGCATTAGCGGCACATTTTAAATTCTTTTACGGCACACTAATATGCCGCGGCACATAGTTTGCGTACCACCGGTATAGAGGAACTGTTCCGAATTCTTCAAAATATATACCCGGGGTAGAATCGAAAATCATCACGTTTGTAGCGCTCGTCGTTGTGCATAATAATGCGAACAACATAATTGGTCCGATCATCCTGACCTATGGAAAAAACGGATGAATAGTTCATGATTAGTCGATGAATAACTTCAAATGGTTATTATGAATTCCTTTGTTTTTGTTTTTAATTCTGACGATAGAGTTCTCAGACGGAGGAGTCTCTACTATATCGTATGGTCCTTCCCATAGCGGTGATAACTTTTTTTTCGGGTATGATTTTTAATTTAGACTTTATCGCCTATTACAAAATTTTTGGGTTTGGATGATTGGTCATAATATGTCTTGGATTTTTCATTATTTCTTATAAGATTTTCCCTAACAATCTTATGAGAATGTTGAAGTCTGGCTTTTAGTTCGCTGGCATAATTGTCGTAATTATACGCAACTTCAGGATCTTTTTTTAATGACGTTGGGATTTCGGCATGGAATCCAAATAATAAGTTATGCTGCGTGTAGCCTGTGCTTGAGTGAACGGAATTGTTGTAAACGAACATAGCATAGGGGATCCAAGTATACCATGTAAGTGGATCTGTTGACACATAGTGTCGAAGATATTCAGCTAAGGTTCGGTGGCTTCGTTCTAAAGCTCCGTTTGTTTCTGGGTGATAAGGAGTGGTTTGTAGCTTATGAATTTTCAGTAGTTTACATACTTCATTAAATGTAGAACTTAAGAAATTGGTTCCTTGATCAGTTAAGATCGTTTCAGGTAGACCGTGTTTACATATGATTTGTTTCGTAAATTGTTCTGCTACAGTGTGCGCTTCGGCATTTGGTAAAGGTATGGCATCTGAAAATTTTGTCAGATCATCTTGGAACGTAAGTATATATTTGTTATCCAAATAACTAGTGGGTAATGGTCCTACTATATCTAAGAATATTTTTTCAAAGGGTTTATTACTAGTTATGGTTATTTTCATAGGCATTCTTTTGTTTTTGCTACACTTATTTTTCTGGCAAGAAGGACACTTCTTAATGTAGTCTCTAATATCTTTGCCTTGCCAATTGTAGATTCTTTTTATTTTGCTTATAGTTTTGGCTTCACCTTGATGACCGCCTAACGGAGAGATATGATGCTCTTTTATTACTTGAGCTATGTCTTCAGGATCCGTTAGTTTAATTACTTTATTAAGAAAGAAAATTGGTCTAGTGCCTGACTTTTCAAATTCTTTAGAACATAGAAACTTTAGTACGCGATAACTAGTGTTATCGGTGATTGGATGGCTATAGAAATAGTTTTCTCGTTCTTTGAGTAGGCCTTAAATTTTTGAAAATTTTTTATTATTTGATTTCGATCAGTTTCATTTCTGATAGGTATAGGAGCGCGTCCAACAATGTAAGAAATTTCGCCTTTGTCAAATTCAATAGCTTCTCCTAAGGGTATTTCGTAGTTATCGGGTAAATACGTAGTTAATGAATTTTCCTGTATGGAGTTATGAATTGGCAATAAGAAGTATTTTTTCTTAATATCACGAGCCTCTGGAAGATCTCTCGCGTTTTCTTCTACATAAGTCGATGTAGGATTAATGTTTGTTTCCTTTTGGGATTCGAAATCGGATAAAAGCGCTGTTTTATCGGGGCGGCGTCATTCGTCTCAATCTTGTGAGTGACCAATGATGTTTTTCCCAGGCCTACAGAGGCTAAAGAAGCGAAAAGCTGTTTCGTGGCTTCTAAGCGTTGTTGATCGAGACTGAAAAGAATATGGTAGTCGGTGTCAGAGGTAGCTATTACACTTGGATTCACTTCTGCGACTATACCCAGGATATCTGGAGCCAACCCAAATAGACGCCAGAAGTCTATTCCCAGATATAGTGCCTGTGTGAGCCCAGGAACCACGTAAAAATGCACGTTTTGGGTCTTATCACGGAAAGTGACGTCCAAGTCCACATGACCATGCACAGTCGTCATGGCACCATTAGCTACTTGGACCTGTGTCCGATACCTCTTCCATTCAACCTCTGCTTCTGCAAGCTTCTCTAGACCTCCCTGGCCTAGAATACAGACAGTGGCACCACTATCAAGTAATCCAGTGTCAGTTCGCCCGAGCAGCTTTACTTCGGCATACGGTCGAATGTCGTCTGGCATCGACACGGAAATCTGTGCCAGTTTCTTTCTTTCCAGTCGCATCCGTCGACAGTATTCCCGCCAACGAACGGTTGATCGTTTCTTTTTCGGTCTAATATCCAAGTCAGGAAACACGATTTCAGCTAACTCTGCCACTGAGGAGAAGATTCGGTCTCTTACTGCGTTGTATTTCTGCAGACGCGTATGATACGGCGTCAGCGGATATAAAACTGGCTCACGCCCACTCGCCATAACAGAGCTTGGTGGCCGTTTTAAAGGCCAAATCTCCCGCTCAGTAACCTTGTCAGCTAAAAGTGCTGTCGGTCTTATCAGGACATCGAAAATTAAAGACTCTTCCAAAGAAGTGTCTAATAATGTCATGGGCTCCCCAGAAGTGGAAATGGGAGCTTTGTTATGGTCGTAGCGTATTGCATATAGCAAAATGCTACAAGAATTACTGAACCGTGTAGCCCGGCTGCGTCAAGCATAAAAAAGTGAACGCACCCCGACCGAGAGAAATGCGATTCCTCGGTCTCGGTGTGACACGTCGATGTGACAGAAAACAAGAAGAAGAGTTTTACTCGTCGTCAAAGTAAAAAGTCATCGGTGAACAACCAGAAAAAATTTGTAAAAAGTGTGGACATCCTTCGTGGAAAAATTAAGAAGGAGCAACCCCAAGAAATATAACAGGTATGCGTATTGTTACAATTATAAATATGCAACTGGAAATGAGTGCATCTATTATTGTAAATATCCTTAAGGAAAATCCATTCTTCCGAGAGTACTCATTGTTCCGAAATTTTGCAGATAACTGAATTATACTTTTACCTGGTCAATACACGACGGAGAAGAGATATTGGCACTCTCCTTGTAAGACTGAATATAAATATTCCTGCCAAAATTTAAAAGGAAAAAAAATGTCAACTCTAAGGAGGCCAAAGAGAATGGCCCAGCACATGTGATTTTTACTTGGCGACCATCTCACCATCGAAATAATGGGAAAATTCTCCCCGACATCTTGCCCGAAAGTGTGATTGGTTTGGAGGCAAAAGAGTTGGATTGTGTAAAGTCTTAGTCAATAATCAATTGATTAATATTTATATTGCTGAGTATGATAATGAAAATGATGATTATAAAGCACATCGCATTATTCAGGCCTTTGATACTGCTCAATTTATAAAAAAAATACCAGAGATAATGCAGTCTTACAGATTTTAGCTGGTGATTTAAATACAGAACCAAATGATATATCATATACAATACTGAAGCAATCTTCTGAATTGAAAGACTCTTGTAATGATATGTTTGTAGGAACTAGCGATTGTGAAAAAAAATTCTTATACAGCTGCATCTATTGCTAAGCAAAATTCATTAGGAAAGAGAATTGATCATATTTTAGTAATACCAAGAGATGATTACGAGGTATCAATCTCTGAATATGGACTTCCATTGAAAGAACGTGCACCAGGACATTTATTTAGTTATTCAGATCAGGAAGCAGTTTATGTTAAAGTAAAACTAAGGAAGTATGTTGAGTGATTGAAATCGGACGTAAAGTCCAGATCACTCGACGCTCGCCTCGGCTCACTGGCGGAGAGTGTGGGGAGGTTCCACGAAAAACCTGCCGCTGCCGTCAGCCATAATCAAAAAAAGTTCGTGCCTATCAACACAAAAGCCGGCACACATTCGGTCCTGAAGGGACCCTTACGTCACTTACCTGTATACCATCCACAAGGCGCAGATGTTTCGGCCTTACTGCTTGCCCCAACCACCCATTTGACACTAAGGGCAGTTAGTTTACAGTGTCCCTACTTGACCTGAAAGGAGAGAGAGTAGCGGACCTAAACGACCTTCACGTGCGAGGGCTCCAGGATATGAAGAAAGAATTAAAACTTTCAAAGATTCATATCTACGTTATAATTGTCAGGTTAACAAAAAAACTTCATCACTCCCACGTCGTTCAATCTTAGATCTAAATAATCCAAGGAACATGAGCCTAGCGATACGTATGTTTCACAACACGTTAATAATTAGTTAGTGTTACACTGTGATATGTTATCTTTAATAGCAAACAATCAAGTCATGTCTCTATATATTATTTTTAAGCTCTTCAGGACTTATTATAATGCTTCAAAACAGCTCTAGGTATATTATTTCCTGCTTTCGCTGACAATTTGTGAACTGTTCCTTCACTCGGGATTCCGACTAACTAACATGATTGACTTTATACGCCTAATATTTTCTATTCTATATTCTATTCTATTTAAATTCTAATAGCTAATAACAAAAAAAATTCTTTGCTTAGTTAATGTTAGAAATCATATAATGGATCATGATAGGGAATGGTTACAGCTCCACAGAATCCAACAAAAACATTTAAAAGATACTCACATCTGCGTACATATATATTCCACGCTAACCGAATAGTCTATTGAATTTACTTGAGGGGAATTTTATTCATTTCCTCCCTCCCTTTTCCTTTTCTTATAAACAAATTTGTTTTTAATTGAATAAAAATTATTTGTTACAAAACTCCGTTAAGAAAATATATCTACGTACCTAGTTGTATAATTTAATGCATTTATAGATGATAATACGTTTTTTTAAAAATCTCACAAAAAAAATATTACAGCAGTCTTGGCTGCAATCTCTTATAACGTATAATTCTTTAAATCATTTTGTTTTCTGTTAATTTGTTCTTCCTTGTTTTTTTCTTTTTTAATTATTGATGAAGGGAGTAACATTGTTTCATACTATTCGTTCCGAAACGTGTGACGAGCATAACTCTACAATAAACTAATTCACTTACATGCTCCTAATAAAATTTCCTCCTGTCGATTGTATTTAAAAATTTACCTTAGGTTTGATCCTTAAATGTTCGATCTAATATCATAGTTAACTATATTTTATATATATACCTACATACTACATTGGACGAAAAAAGAGAAATGGTTTTTGATGTACTCACCATTATGGTTTCATATTTCAGTCTTTTGTTGATAGCTGTCTCGAAGAGGCCTCTAGAGTCGCCGCACTGGATATATTGCTATTAGACAAACGTTAATTCAAATGATTTTTCTTAGTTCGTCCACAATCTATATTTAAAATTAGGACTTTTTTACACTTGGCAGCACACGAAGATGGTGTTGGCCTACGGCGAAAAATCTACAAATTGCAACTCCGTAGAGCTTTGTATATCTTAGGAACGGTTTACTTCTTTATGATATTTATTGTATTTTACTTAGTAAAACGCTTGTTGTTATTTCATTGTGTTGACTGCGCAAAGCATCGCAACTTTTTAGTAAACTCACAGTAAGTTCTGGTAGTAGTCCGACTGTATCGTCAGTACCATCGGTCAGAAGAGCTGATTCCAATTCATGATTGAATATCTAGGCGACCAATAAAAGTAGAAACCATTTATATGTGCGCTTTTCAATCCCTTGAAAACTTCACTGAAGTTCAAATTGTAGTTTTGTAAAGCCGTCCGTTTTTAGGGTTCTAACATGTGAATTGTATTGTCGGATCCGTTTACTTGGCGAAGAAATACAGTTGCTTCTACGTATTTATGGTGAAAACTTTCCGTTCTAAACGAGTCTACACTTGATTTGTATTATAAAGCTGGACATATGTGGATACCACCGAATACTTTTAGTACCGATCACGAACTGTTGAAATGTATCTTGGTGTGACCAGTCCGAGAAATATGATTTCAAAGCCCTTGGTCGCCCGCATCAAAACTTCCTTGCTCAACAGCGAATTTTGTTAAATTTGTGTATGTCTCAAAATTGGACGGAAGACAGAAACGCCAGAATTTAAACAATCCGGCCAACTTATCTCTGGAGCAGCGAAAAGTTCTTCCCTTTCAAAGAACTCAGCAAAATTTTCTTTCTCTTTGGCCAGCAGCCTTTGGAAATTCCTTTTTGGGCCAGATGTCGTTGAGGATTTTTGATGATCAGTTTTCTGACTTCGTTCGTGCACGCGACTTTTACTCGAGAAGTAAGACAGATTGATTCTTCTTCTTGTTTGTCATCCCCAGCCTGTCATCTGCACCTTGAGGAAATGCATTTCTTTCGGTCGGGGTGCGTTCATTTTTTTTTATGCTTGACGCAGCCGGCCCAAACGCTTCAGTAATTCTTGTAGCATATTGCTATATGCAATACGCTACGACCATAACAGATGTCCGTTATGTTTGGCAATGGAAATGCGTCTCCCATAGTTATATCATTGAGACGTCTGAAATCAACGACTACTCTCCATCTTTTGTTGCCATCGGCATCTGGTTTTTTAGGAACTAATAATAGAGGTGAGTTCCAAGGGCTTGAACTGGGATTAATAATTTCGTCTTCTAACATTTTATTAATTTGATTGTTGATTTCTTCACGCTGAGCTTCAGGTAATCTATATGGTTTGACATTTACGATAGGTTTTCCAGGTAAGATAGGAATGTTATGTGTCACTGCATCTGTGAATGTCAGGGAGTCTCCTTCCAAGTAGAATATGTCGTTGTACTCTCGGCATATATCTAAAATGGATCTGAACTCTTCAGCATTGCAGTGTGAAAGGTCTAGCTCGGATGCGAGTCTAGCAAGCCTTTGTTGAATAGGACTCTTTGAGGATTTAGTTTTATAATGTTAAATTTATTAATTTCATGTAAGTGAGGTCTTGTGTCCGTTTTCCTAATATGAACATCAGTTTGATTGGAACTGAGGATAAGAATATTCGCTTGACCATTATTGTCTGGTTTTATAAGCGTATTCCCAATAATCACCCCTGATTCCAATTCTTTGTGTTCGCAGAAAAAGGTACCTCTTTTATTCATGGCTATCCTAGCTATTACCTGTGTACGTGTTGGTATATTTATATCGTCAGCATCGCACTTGCCTTTATTCGATTTCTTTGCTTTATTATTTTGTACTTTGTCTTCTTTTGAGACATTTTTCGAATTTGGTCTAAAGTGTTGGCTTGGGTCTTTCAAACCTCCATACATTGCGCCAGACCTAACTGGAAATAGTTCGGAGCTTGGGTCTTTCAAACCTCTGTACTCAATGTTCGATACTATTCTTGTGATTGAATTTTGCATTTCAGTGTATTTTGGGGACACGTTATTTATTTTAAGAGTTAGTATTTTAGTTTCATAGGTTATTTTGCAAAGAAACTTGTCTAAAAAATCATGACCTAATATTCCGTCATATTTTAATTGTAGATTACCATCGACCATATGTATATTATGTTTAATAGTGGTAATTTTAACGTAGAAATCGCATTCTGCAGTTCATAGCGTACGCAGGGGGGTTCCTGCTAATGAAGATAGCTCTATGCTTTTTGAAGTAGTGACGATAGCAAGTGCCCTAGTAGCTTTTAATACCGATATTTCTGCTCCGGTATCTATCAAAAAGGTGCTAGTTTTAAACGCAGTAATAGAATTCTCGATCGTCACAACTAGCGATTGGCGATCGGCGATTAAGGAGAAAGAAAGTTCTCCTTTTAAATTTGAGGTTGCGGATGGACATCGGCGGTTATGATTAATTGATTTAGGCGAGTTTGAGTTTCCGCTATCTCGTCTCGCCGCTGACTGTTTTTTGGAAATCCCCCTTTTGCATTAGCTTGAGGCATATCAGGGTTACCTTTTGGATTCCTACTTTTAATTGCGGATCTAATATTACGGGAATATGTAGGAAGTGATGGGTTAGTAGGTTGAAATTGGGGAGCTCTATTTCCTTGTGGATATTGGCCTTGCCTATCTATTTGTCGAAGATTTGGAGCTCTTACAGGTTGCTGCTGTTGAGGAATCCTATTGGATTGAAAATGTTGAGGGCTTCTTTGTGCGAATTAGTGGAAGGTTGAGCAAAAGATTGCTGTTGAAATAACCTTTTTCTACACTGACTAATGTGATGATTCGGTGTTTTCCTGCCTGTTTTCCACTATAATTCTAGATGTTAAACAAAAGTCAGCAGAATGACCCTTTTTGTGACATTTAGAGCAGGATGAAACGTTTTCATTGAAAGAACCATTTCTTTCAGATTGCTCCATGGCGAATTTGGTTGAATCTTTTAGGTCGGTGTTGCCTTTAGCCTTGGTTAGCAGACGAACATGGTCATGTCTTAAACCATTCTCAAAAGCTCTGATAACGATCTTTCTATTTTCCTCAAATAGAAAATTTTTTAAAGTCTGTTCATTTGTCAGACTTGAAGTAGCGTCGTTGTAGATAGCTAAAAGCTTTTGAGCTCGGAAAGCATATTCTTTAATGTCTTCCTTAGGCAGTTGTTTTAATGATAGAATTTCGTTCTGAATAGACATTCTAGAGCGAGTTTCCATGAATTTTTCTTAGAGAGCAGCTTACAATTCTTTCCAAGAATTAATGTCATTATATTTGATGACATCGTATGCTTTGCCAATAAGTTTAGCCTTTATAATATGGAGGTATAGCGCTTTATCTGACTCGACTGTACCTTGTTTTTGGAATAGGCTGCGTATGTTTAAGAACCTGTGGAGATTCTCTGGATTCCCATCGAATTCTGGGATTAGACTCTTGGCATGATCAAGAGTTAAATGTTCTGTAGTGTTATCAGGCATTGTTCGTTTTTGTTTAGGAGTAGATTTCTTCCTATGTGTAACGAGACCTGGTAAAAGGGTTGCGCGTACACCACGATGTTTCAAAGATCGCGTGTGAAAATATTTGCGCGAATTTCCCTCAATTTTTAGAGTTCAACGTAGTTTCCAGTAAGAGAAAAAAATTGCAGAAGTTTTGCGAATAGAGAATAAAAAGCGAACTTGTACACTTTTTAACACACACAACAAAAAAAAAAACTTCACTTGATAAAAACGTTTTCACTAGGCTTAAAAGATTGATTTTACCGTCAAGAGGAAATACGGCAAAAAGAAATACATCAAGAGAAGATACGACAATAACTAAAAAGGGTTTGTTCAAAAAAAAAAATTTAGTATGAAACTCATATAAATATAATAATTTGTCTAATATATAAATTTGTAATTAGAATATAAGTTAATTTATCTAGACTTACTTAATTATTATATAAATTTTGTTGTTGCTCTCCTCGCTGGAGGGCTCTCGACATCGCCCGATTTATTCTTTCTTCAGTATATCCCACGTTGGTAAATAGATATCGGAAGAACGGCTCGCTTGCTGGTGTTAATATTAATTCCAGTTCGTCTATGTTGATACGTGAAACGATCAGTTGCAATCCTTGTATTAACCTCAAGTTAACCACATCGTCTGCCACGACTTCAGGGAAATCTTCTTCCTGTAGGTGGAGGTTTATATGTTCTATGGAGTCGCTCGCTCCAATCGGGGAAATTTCTCCTGCCCAGCACATTAAATGCTGCTCGAGATTTGTAGGTTGGTGTTTTGTAGGTCTTACAAACCTTTACAAAATCTGCACCGCTGCCACCAGTTTTTGTTACACGCCACTTGGAATATAACTTATTTTCCTTGTTGTTGCGCTAGCCTTACTCGGTATAGTACCAATACTTGTTTTCAGTAAAAGTTCAGGAAGTTGTGGGCGAGAGTTTAATTTAATTCTTCACTGCACAGTTAATCACAAAAAGTTCCTTTTACTTGGTTACAAAAAACTTTCTTTTATTATACTGAAAAATACTAGACTTTACAAAGACTTTCTTTAATTACACAGATAAATACTGGCCTTACCTTGGATAGGGGAACTCTCCAGGTTGAACTAAGGAAAACTTCTCTACCTCGACTTCGCTTCAACAGGTTATTTATTCAAAATCAAACCAATTCCTTAACCAATCAGAATTGGTCGATTTTGCATTTCCCTATTTGGTGGGAATTGTCGGATAGGCAATTCCATATGCATGCATATGTTCCGATTTTTGTCCAAACGGAAACGCTCAAATGACAAAAATCGAATAAACAATTGAAAATCACAATTCTGATTTTTGTTTAAACGGAAACGCTCAAATAACAAAAATCAGCAAAATTTGGTTACTTTTGGGAATCTATAATTTTATGAAAAGCTTCTTTTTTATTTTTACTTCTAATATAAGTTGTTGCCCTCTGGCGTTTACTTTTGAAACTGAATAAAATCCTGACATGAACTAAACTTATTTAAAGCGTTTTAAAGTTTTCAAGGTGTTTTCAAATGTCAACTCAAATTGATTTTTTTTACAGTCGGCTCGAATATTAGACCGACAATTTAAATTATTATTATTTTCAGTACAGGAAAATTGTAACACAATTATTAACAATAATTAATATGTAGCTTCCGCTACAAATATAATTACGATATTGAATATGTTAAAGGTAAGGATAACAATGTAGCAGATGGTCTTTCCAGAATAGAAATCCATAATAATGAAATAAACGAGGACGAGAATGAAGGCAACGAAGTAGAATGTAATAGTAATTCTTCGACGGGAGCAACAATTCACAGTGCGAGAGAAGATAGCTCAAATCATATCCCAATCGTTTATAGTCCGGTGAATATCTTCAAAACCCAAATTATATTAAACAAAACCGACAAAATTAGCTGTCACTAATTACGTAAACCATTCGGTAAAAGCAGACTTCTCATCGAATTAAAAATATTCAATGAAGAAAGTGTAACTGATCTCTTGAAAAAATACTTGCCATCCAAGGGTACCGTCGTAGTATACTCAAACGATGACCATTTATTTGCACAATTTCAAGAAACTTATTTGAAATATTTCAGTAGTAATAAACTACTAAAATTCGTCAAGAGTAGCAAACTCTTAGAAGATATTGAAGATGCAGAAAGGGCATTAAAAATAATATCCAATACGCATGAAGAATTTAACCACAGGGGAATAAATGAAACATATGAAGAAATCAAGGACGCTTACTACATTCCCAAATTAAAAGAAAAGATAGGTAGAGTTTTAAACAATTGCGAAATTTGTAACATTTCAAAATTTGAAAGAAGTCCGTATAAACCCTTGTATAAAGTAACTGAGACACCAACTAAACCTAATGAAATTTTAAATGTACTTAACAGTAATGATAAATTTACAATACACGTTACAATGCATAAATTAAGAAGTAGGTCTTGGGTAGATTTATTAGAAGCAATGAAATCGGGAATATGCAGATGGGAGTACCGAGAAAATCGTAATAGACGGAGAGCCTGGTTTCACAATACAAAAATTAAAACAATATTTCGCGGAAAATAAAACAGAAGTTCACACCACAACCGCGCAAAGACACACAGGTAATTCAGACATCGAACGATATCATTCGACTTTAAATGAGCATATTAGAATATTAAAGACTAGCACCAAAAATACAGACAATAAAAATTTAGATAACTTAGTTTTTAAAGCATTAGAAACTTATAATAAAACCATTCACTCTACCACGAAAAAGGAACCTTTAGATTTTATTAACGGAAAAATTAAAGCAGAAGAGTATGAGGAAATAGCTAATAAGGTCCAGAAAAATAAAGAAAGGTACATTGATAAAATAAATAAGAATAGGGAAAATGTAATTTTAACTGATAATAATCATCAGTATGTAAAATCAAGAAACGTAATATCAAAGACATTTAAATTACAGCCAAAGTACAAAAAGTTAAAAGATAAAACAACAAGCGGTGACTATTACAAGGACAAGAACGGAATTAAATACTATAAATACCAAGTTAAACGTAAATACAAATACGAAACTATTATATTACAGGTGACAGTGTTGGCAATAATAATAATGCTGACGGCAACAAGAGTACAGACGCAAAAAATTGAAGGGCAAGGATACGTGATGATTCAAGATCAAGAAGTACAGGTTATGACAGGTTATAAGAAAATATTACATAGCATTAACTTAAACTCATAGTCAAAAACGTTAGTTATTATTGAGAATAATATAGAAAAATTAAGAAACGGAAGCGGATATTTAGCGATGAAGCATAATTTTATGTCTTTAGCCCAAGAAATAGAAAATTTAGTCCCACATAATAAAAATAGAAGAGGTTTAATAAACATAGTAGGTAAAGGATTAAAAGGATTCAGACGACGAAAAGGAAATTAAAAAAAATTAAATGCAATAGACAAAGATAACAACGAACTCATACAAAACTTAAAAGTAATCAAGTCCATATCAACAAACATTTTAACGAAGCCATAACAAACATAACGAAACATGTTAATATACAGCAAACGCAAATAAATCATTAATTATCATACTTAGTTAATAAAATAAACAAGGAAACAATAGATATAGAAAATATGCAACACGCATTTCAAATACAATATGATATTCAATTGCTAAGAGAGCAAGTGAGGAAAGTCAAAGAAAATCTAATGTTAAGCAGGCTAGGAGTTATAGGTAGAGATATTTTGAGTACAGAGGAAATTGAAAAATACAACATTACAATTAAAGATATGATGTACGTAAAAACTTCAGTAATCTTGTATAACGACCATATTATTTTCATATTAATGTTACCAATTTATTCTGATAGTAAGTTTCATAGAGTTTTCATGGAACCAATACCAAATAAAAATAATCTTGAAGTAAACTTAGAAAACAAAGTATTTTTAATGAATGAAAAGGAATTGTTTGAAAATGAAGAAAATGTCATATTAAAGAAAAATCTAAAAATCGCAGAAAACTCATGTCAGGTCCTTTTGGATAATGCCAAATGTAATTTCAAAATAAATAACAAAACCGAAATAAAACAGATAAGTAATAATATTATAGTTACAAAAAATATGCCAAATACAAGGATAAGTCTAACTGAAATAAACATATCAAAAAACAATTTAATAAAATTCGAAAACTGCGAACTTCAAATTAACAATGTATCATACGAAAATTATGTATTTAACGAAAATTTTATAATACCAAATTTCAATAATTTAACTATCAAAAATATTGTAATGAACTTTTCATTAGAAGATTTGCACATTAAACATTTGAATAATAGAAAAGTAATCGAAATCTTAAAACACAGAGACGTCTTTCATGAACGAATTACTTTCAGCATGATTCCCGTAATAATAATAATTTCAATCATAATGATTATAATTTTCCTAATTAAACAATATCGTAAAAAGGGATCAAATGTTAAAATCGAAATAAAATCATTCAATTCTTTGGAGAAGAATCTTAAGGAAGGGCGGGTCACGTCGCCACAAGATTCACCCTTTTTTCACATAATCAAAAGCACGCAGACTCAGCTAAATTATTCCTCCACCGGAAAATACTTTTGTGAAAAACAAAAGCATCAAATAACATTTTTAAATCATTTTCTCACACGCGCATTTTGTAATTTTGTACAAGCAAGCATTTTTACTTACTCGATGAAGAACCTAATGACAAGTTCAAGTTAGGAAGAAAGTCAGTCTGTTTTTTAATTTACATACAAGTCGGTCGTAGTCGAGAAAGCTTTATTTTTTTCAATAAACGTTTATAATCAAAGTTTTTTTCTTTCTAATATTTTTTTTTTATTTTTATCTTGCTGAAAAGGTAAAATTCTAAAAGTTATATATATATATACATATATATATATGAAAATTTTCCCCTTTTCAGGTCCAGTTAGGTCTTTATGGAAAAGTAGCAAAGGGCTACTTATCGAGATCAATATGGATATGTATGACGCTTCCCCCCTTTTTAGGTATCCCGGAGAAAACCTGATAGAGAGGAAAGATAGATGCAGAAAGAAAGAAAAGAAAAAAATTTGAAAAGAAAGTAGCGTGTGGGCAGGACGCTACAACGTGGAGGCGACCCACTGAGAAGAGAGCCTCATGTCGGGGTCCGACAAGAAAGAAATACGAACTGTACTAGGGAGATGAGTAGGGAAGAATGCTTGACAGCAGCGCCCAACGTGGGGACGACCCACAACTGTCTCAAGCCGGGCATTAACCCTGGACCTGGTTCTACCAGACTAAAAAATCAGATCAGAACAAAAGGAGAACAAACAAAGACAGAACAGAAAAATCATTCTGATGAAGGCTAACCCAGGAGGGATTAGATGCAAAAATGGGAAAGATCTAAAATTGTTAGTTAAGAGATAATATACGATATATAAAAAAAACTCCGCAGACTTCACCCACATGCACTGTAACTTGATACGGCAGACTAATTGGAAGAAAATTGAAGAAAGAGACAGAGAAGAAAAAACCTTCTAACGAAGCCTAATCCAGAAGGAATTAGATGCAAAAATGAAACAATCTAATCTCAGTAGTTTAGAGATAATATACCAAAAAAACAACTTCGCAGAGACTCCATCCCACTCACTGACGCTCGAAACGCCGTACCTTTCGGAAGAAAGATGAAAAGGAGACAGAAAAGAAAAATCCTTCTAATGAAGGCTAACCCAGAAGGGATTAGAAATAAAATGGAATGCTCTACACCGTTAGTTCACAGATATTATACTTTACATAAAAAAAACTTCGCATAGACCTCGTCCACACGCTCTACCTCTCGAAACACTGTTCCATTGGGAGGAAAATTGAAGAAGGGACACGAAAGTAAAATCCTTCGAATGAAGGCTAACCCAGAAGGAGTACCAAAAATGTATATAAATTGTTGTACTCATAAATAGTAGACATAAAAATATAGTTATAACAAAACAATAAAAAAAAAAAAAAAATAAGTACAAAATACAGTTAAGCTAATCGAAATTAACCGTCGCTTAGATAAGCTTTGTTCTTTTTAATACAGCTAAACACCACATGTACTCATCTCAGCATTACGTATATACATACAAAAGTTTCAAGTAAATAATTTTCTTTTTCCCAAGCTATCAAACAAATAAGTTAATTTTTTTTTTAATGCGTTATTCCTCTCCCAAGAATAACACATTTTTTCTAAAAAGGGGGAGATTTGTTACATACAGAGCATCCATTGGCATCAGTTAAACATATATATACATACATACATGCATCTCTGAATCGATTTCGCTTTACGCAGAATTCTAGAATTCATGCATCAATAAAGAAATGCAAACATGTAGATACGTACATACCTACAGCATTCTCATTGCATGCAGAATTATAATTCCCAGCTGCAAGTATAAACATACATATATTTACAAACATATTTGCAAGTTCAGTAAAGTCACTCGCTACTGCCCTACACGAATTTCTTAATCACATAAAGAAACAAGTAAAGGCAGTGACACAATCCCCTGCGCGCTAGAATTCACACGATGCAATTTGATAACCTTGCGCCAGCGGTAGAACTCAGGTGAACGAAACAATGGTTCACGATGTTGTCATAATAGCAAGCGGCGAACGGTCTGCGGAAGTATTTATGTATGTACATGTGAAAGCGATGAATACCGTGATGTAATAACAACAAACCTGCAAAAGCTTTGCGGAAATTAATTTATGAATGCCACAAAGAAACACTTTACGGAAATAATAATTATATACAAATAAATGCTGTGATGAAATTAGCTTAGCGTAATAAGAAAATAGCAATAGTATTAAGTCGAGAATTGTATAAATATTCTGTGATTTTTGAATAAAGAAGTTAGTTAGTGAGTAGCAGAGTATCAACAGAACACGAGTTGTTTCATTTACCAGGAGTAAAGCTAGTAAGCTGCTCCATTCATCTATACTAGGAGTAAAGCTAGTAAGCTGCTCCGTTCATCTATACTAGGAGTAAAGCTAGTAAGCTGCTCCGTTCATCTATACTAGGAGTAAAGCTAGTAAGCTGCTCCGTTTATCTATACTAGGAGTAAAGCTAATAAGCTGCTCCATTGAACCGCACTGGGATTAAAGCTAGTAAGCTGCTCCATACGCATCGCTGCTCTACCTATCTCGGGACAATTAAGTAAACGCCCAATCATCTTGAAGGCACGTAATCTCAGTAACCGTTCCGTGTTCCAGATCAAAAGGTGCTCAGATGAGAGTACTAGAATTAGGTACTTTAGAAACTCAACATCATCACAGCGAGCTGAAATTTGGCACACAGGTTCATTTCGCGTGACAATTGAATCTATCAAAATTTGAACCGGAAATTTCCATGGAAAACCCGGAAAATCGGGAAAAATCATTTGAAAATTTGGTACAAATTTGGTTAGTGATAAATCCGTTTCAGAATAAATGCAGAGTTTTCCGAAAAAATATTCCGGAATTTTCCAAGTTTTTCGGAAAATTTTCCGGTAAAAAAGTTTTCTAAATTATGCAAGATCAAGTTCCCTATCAGCTGACAACATTACTTTCTCTCCGACAATGGTGAAAACTTGCAGAAAAAATCGAGGAAAATTCATGTAAAACGCTTTTCAGGAGTTTTTCCGACCAAGGAAGCGTTTGAGCTTTTTGCAACCTAAGACAAAGTTGTAGAGCGAAATGAGCTGCATAAAGTTGCTTTTGTGGAAAACTCCATGAAAAACCCGGAAAAGCGGGAAAATCATCGGAAAAATTTTCATCGATATGATTAGTGATAAATCTGTTTAAGCTTTTGTTCTTTAGCGATATTTTGACGCAAAAGTTCTGTAAATAAAAATAATTTTTGCTCGAATAAATTTTTCGAAAAACTGGTAAATCAGTGTCTTTTCAGCCGTCATAAAATTGTTTTAAAATATCTCCATGCAGCACGTAATAACAATTTAGTTAACGTGAAAAAGGCAGAAAAAAAATAAGTAAAAAACGAGTTTTCAAACAAAACTGATGCCAAGCCGCATGAAAAAGTAGAAAATAAACTTTTCTTCACACACAGAGGTGGACTCAGATTTTATTCGCTGATAATCACCGATATATTTCAGTATGATCAATCAGAGGTTATAAGTGATTTGATTCATGAAGAGAAAGACTATTCAAGAGAAATGTCCCAATCAAAAAATCTGAATCCACCTCTGTGTGTGAAGAAAAGTTTAAGAGTTTTAAGAGTGGTCATGATCGACGAGGGCATACTACAAGAGAAATTTCTTGAGCAGCTGTTCAATACACCCTTATTCGCCAGTGTGTAAAAAACAACAGTGAACCACTACATCCTTATTCACCAGTGTGTAAAAAACAACGTGCCTGGTTATTGAAAAATGTAAACATTTCTACTTCACATAAAACAAGTATATTTCTCTTTGTCACACACATGCTCAATATCCTTAAAACTACATGCAATTCTTTCTTTCAAATATTATAATCATTTTCGTGGGTAATCTCTTTCTATCGATCAGCTGTTCAAGAAATTTCTCTTGTAGTTGTTTTTTTTCAGCAAAAGAAATATTCAATTATAAATACTCATCTAAGACAACATATCAGTTGTTGTTTTTTTTCAGCTATTGAGAATCTTTCATAAATTCGTTTACTTTACTCGGCTCTGTGAGAATTTTGTTTACATTCTTCGACTGCGATTTTGTTTACATTATTCGGCTATACGAATTGTTTATGCAATGACTAAAATTGGAAGCATTACACCTAAAGATCAAAAATTAGACCATTTATATTTCTTATCTACGCCAACATATCTACCTACGTTAGTTGTTGTTGTTGCTAATTTAATAACATGGTACTGAATATACCCTGGTAGAAAATCTTTTAGTATGACGTAGAGTGTGTGGATATGTGTGTGAGCGTATGTGTGTGTGTGTACATGTTCATATATATGTATATATATATATGCATGTGTGTGTGTGTGTGTGTGTGTGTGTGTGTGTGTGTGTGTGTGTGTGTGTGTGTGTGTGTGTGTGTGTGTGTGTGTGTGTGTGTGTGTGTGTGTGTGTGTGTGTGTGCGTGTGTGTGGGTGCGTGTGTGGGTGTGTGTGTGGGTGTGTGTGCGTATATATATATATATATATATATATATATATATATATATATATATATATATATATATATATATATATATATATATATATATATATATATATATATATATATATATATATATATGTGTGTGTGTGTGTGTGTGTGTGTGTGTGTGTGTGTGTGTGAGTGAGTGAGTGTGTGTGTGTGTGTCTGTGTGTGTGTGTGTGTGTAAATATCGCTCAATTTGTTTATTTTACTCGGCTCGATTCGAATTTTGTTTACATTATTCGGAATTTGATTATCGACCTGAAGACGGACATTTCCAAGTCAACATACCTACCTACATTGGTTGATGTAGTATTATCCTAAAAGAAAACTTCTAGATAATGTCAAAATTTCAGTACAAAAGCGACCTCAGAATCACCCTCCACAGAAGCCTCCTCCTTAGTGATCCAGAACTCCCAAAATTGTTTGGGAAAAAAGTTGCCACTCTTGTATGGGAAAAGTGTCGCAGATCGGCATAGCGTAACTACTGCTCTCTATAACTATACTGATTCTACTATACGGCTGTATTGAGCTTTCACTACAGCGGCAACAGATACTAACACAACCAGAATTTGACTACGCTAAATTTGGCTTATCACACTTCCTGTATTCTCTATATTCTAAGAATAGGACCCTCTCACTCACTTTGTCAGTAAAATCGCATGTTCGAGAAATGTAAATCAGCCATTCATGGCTGTTGTATGTGGATTGGAATGAAATGCACTGTTATGTTTGCCTTTACGCTGGTTGCCAATGGATTGGCGTATTCGCCAATGTCCAATATTCTGCTCATGATTAAATTAATCAATTACTATGCCAAATATATGGCGTGTCGCCTCAATATTGTTGCGAGCGTGGCCTTTGGTTCGTTATTTAAAACACAATATTAAATAATTAATATATAAGTTCTTTATTTCACTCTAATCATATAAAACTCACAATTCCTTAATTAATCAACTCAACTCTAATTATCGCTAACACTGTACTTTCAATTATCGCAATCTAATTACATACAACACTTCCGCCTGTTTATTACTTTCGCTTGTTAACACTGCAACGTCTAAGCCAAGACTCCTTTTTCTGGCGGTGACAACTGTTATATTTATACCCTAGAAACTCTCCGGATTATTCTGGAGTGTTCTATTCCATAAGCTTCTTGACTGTTCTATTTATTCTTATTCCTGAGCCTTATAATCGATTCTCCGAACCTGAAGTCGTTTACTCTCCATTGTCAGTAGTTGTCACCAGCTGTCACTTTCTATTGCACGTAACAATATTCATGAAAGAAATGAAAATTACCTATGGATCTGGCTGAATGCCTCAATCCTTACTTAATATTTGGTTGGAGTGCCTCAATATCTTTATGAAAAAGATATCTGGCTTAGTAGCCTCTATATCTTTAGGATGGAGATCGCCTGGCTAATTGCCGCTGCGTTCTGCAGAATAAGACTTGAGTTTACCAGTCAATGGTCAATTCTTTATTCTTGATTTTTTATTTGCTGCCTTATTTATAATCGTTAATTATTGCTAAGTAAGCTATTTACAGTAATTTCTTAAAGCTACCTACATTCGATAATTTTCTCACCGTATCATTATGAAAGAAACGTGCTTTGTTTCCATTGATAAATTTGGTGCACATACATAATTTATTTCTGCTTGCGCTGTAATTTGATGCGCTTTTATTTTACTTCATTCATAACGAGGTATGAATGATTCACACAAAAGTGATTAGATACAAATCTGTATGTATGTAAATTGTATTTTCATTTTTGTTTATGCGAGGAGTTAATTGAACTCCGAGTTTTAGCTTTTGAAATGATTTACAAACCTTAGTTGTAAACTTGGTTTCGTGTTTCTTTTAGGGAGATGTGCATATGACTTATATGCAATTACATGCTTTAATGATGCATGATTACAAATGCATTACACCACTTTGTGGATAAAATGAAATATTCAAAAGTGCCTGAAAATATGCAGTACTCATTAGAAGAACTTAGTCTAGTTTTAGGAGGTTTTATTTATCCTTAAGGCTAAGGTGTTAAATTTCATGAAACATTCTATTACTGTATGGATAATTCTAGTTTCATTTGTTTATAAATGTGCAGGGAGCTAAATTCCATGAAACAATATTCGAATGTATACCAATACCGAGTTCATTTAGTTATAAGAAAAATATTGTTACGTGCAATAGAAAGAGACAACTGGTGACATCTACTGGCAATGGAGAGCAAACGACTTCAGGTTCGGAGAATCGATTATGGAATCGACAGGAAGGTTCAGGCATAAGAATGAATAGAACAGTCAAGAAGCTTTTGGAATAGAACACTCCAGAATAATCCGGAGAGTTTCTAGGGTATAAATATAACAGTTGTCACCGCCAAAAAAAGACTCTTGTCTTAGACGTTGCAGTGTTAACAAGCGAAAGTAATAAAGAAGCGAAAGTGTATGTAATTAGATTGCGATATTCGAAAGTACAGTGTTAGCGATAATTAAAGTTGAGTTGATTAATTGAAGGTTTATGAATTGTATAAGATTTAAGTGTAATAAAGAACTTGTATGTTAATTATTTAATATTGTGTTTTAAATAACGAACCAAAGGCCACGCTCGCATCAACTGGTGTCAGAAGTGAAATATATTTGAGAAATAAAGTGGTGGCAATTGACTGAAAAATTAAAAGTGTGATTAATTTTGTGGAATTACGTTAAATTATAAAAGTTCTGGAAAATAATTTATATTCAACTGTGAGTGAATTACTACAGTAATGGGGCGCAAAGTGGAGGAGCTTCGAATACAGGATTTGAAAGTGGAGCTAGGGAACCGCTCATTACAAACGACAGGTACAAAGAAAGTTCTAGTCGGGCGACTTAGACAAGCTTTGATAGCAGAAGGAAAGAATCCTGAGACATTTGTTTTCGAAGAGAACTTGGAAGGAACCGAATTTGAAGAAGAGCCTGAGATGAAAATGGAACAGCTTTTGAGTACTTTAATGAGCAAAATGGAAGCCCGTTTTGATGAACAAAAGAATTCTCTCGAGGAACAAAACAATTCTCTGGAATCACGCTTAGATGAACAGAAGAAATCTATGGACGAACAAAAGAATTCTCTCGACGAACAAAAGAAATCTATGGAAGCCCGTTTTGATGAACAAAAGATTGATTTTGAGGAACAAAGAAATCTCAGGAAACCCGTTTGGACGAACAAAAGATCTCTCTGGAGAATTGTCTAGAAACTCGTTTGGAGGAACAGAAGACTTTCCTGAAAAACTCATTAGACGAACAAAATTTGAAAATTGAAGGAATCGAACAGGAAGTGGCAGAAGCTCAACAAAAAGTCACCGAGCAGCTTGACAGTTTTAAATCAGGAAAGAATAAAGCATCGTCAGCCTCTAAGCGTAGCAACTGAAATATCCGGTGCAGGTAGAATGAAACCTCCCATATTTGATGGACAAAATTCGTGGCATATCTTCAAGAGACAATTCGTGGCAGCTTCAGAGGTAAATGGATGGAATGATGAAGAAAGCTATAGCTCTGGTGTTAGCAATTCGAGGTCGTGCGTCAGAACTCTTACAAACTGTACCGATTGAAAATTGTTGCGAGACTTGGCTTTAGTGTCGTAACATAGACTGGGAGTGCTTGGAAAGAGTTCCGATGATCACCAACCCAATTCTCCTTGTATTCAATTAAGTTTACTTCCCTTTTCTTTATTAAAACCACAACGTTTTACACTTTAACTATGTTTTATTTTCACTTTATAATTTCTCACTTTTAAAAAGGTAGAGTTTCCTTTTTCTTTTAGTTTATTAATTTACTAGTAGGTTGCCTTACCTCTGGTGGGGGGTCAACCTATTAGTGATACTTGGAAAATCTTACTGCCTGGTTCCTGAGATGCATCGGCTTTTTATTTACGTGGATTTTGGCATTGCTCAGCAAAATTGATAAAAATGGGTATGGGAGTAACTAGTTAGGAAATTCCATATAGGAATTCTAGAAATTGAATATATTGGGAACGCCTTCTCAATATATTGGTAATAGTTAATTTTACACATTCCTCAATATTTGGTAGTTTCACAAGAACATTTCCCCTTCATTCAAGAATTTCTTTGCAACCATTAATCAACCATATATATACGGAAGAAACTAATGTTACAAAAAAAAACTCGGCACTATTGCCCAATAAGTGGGTCAATTTCCATTTCACTTTACACAAGGGATTTCCCAATTATTAAAAATAAACGTCATATAATGACTGTGGGCTATGTCGGGGTTAACCTAGTGCCATTGTAATGCATGAAATTGGTCTCATGCCGTGCTTGTGTTTTTGTATACAAGAGCCGGCGTTTTGCCGCAAGAAGGTTGACGCAACCAAGAATTTATTGCTGTTTTACAAAACAAAAATAGAATTTGGTTAACCATATGAACCATATGTGACGTAGAAATTCATAAATAAATTGACGGTGGAATCACCGCGAAATTGCTTGGAATGCAATTTGATGCGCGTATTCGTGTTTGTCAATTTATTGTATGTTTGTACGTTATATGTATGTACATATGCGCGTATTTTTTGCTTGCTAGCTTCAAGAAGTCGTTATCGTGTATGTACGTATGTACATTTGTACGTATGCACGTATGTATGTACGTAATAAGATTTTTTATTAGATAAGAATGATAATGAGTCGTTATTATGGATATATATATATGTACATATGTATGATGTATGTACGTTAGTTGAACTGATCGGGATATTGTGGCGCTAATGAGATAATGATGAATGTAGGTAATGATTCATTCATTACAAAATCAACGTAATTACTCTTCATTAGTACAGGCGATAGAATTACGTTACGGAGATGAGCACATCCAGCAAGTATATCGCCTACAGTTGCGCAACAGGATTCAAAAACATGGCGAATCACTACAACAACTGCAGGCAGATGTAGAAAGATTAGCGCATCTGTCATACTCCAGCGTGAATGCGGATTTTCTCAATGAAGTGGCGACGGAGGCATTTTTGAACGCTATTACAGATCAAAATTTACTATAATCATTAAGGCTAGCAGGAAAGAAATCAACATCAGAAGCACTAGCCTATGCATTAGCGTATGAATCCGCCAGACAAGCTTCACGGAGTGCAGTACGAGTGAGAGAAATTTCAGTGGAAGAATGTACTTGTAACAGAGTGCATCATCCAGCGCCCGCCTTCACGTGGTGTCCTTCGATGCTGGAATTGTACTAGACCAGGGCACCTTCAAAGAGACTGCAGAAAACGTCGACGAGTGGAATCAGCAGAAGAAGAGGGGAAAGAAGAATGCCAAAGATGTCGAGCCAGGGAACAAGCAATTCGTGGAGAGACTAGATATCACTAGACTAGTCGCATCGTCTCTCCTCTTGAGCCGTCGGAAAACTAGTAAAAACCAACTTCGTGGGGCAGAAGTTGGTTGGTGGAATCGACAGCTCCGAAGTCATCATCCAAGTAAGTCAGTTACAGAGAAATAATAGCAGTCTTGTTATATATGGAAGTGTAGGAAAAAATGACTGCGCAGTTACTATCGATACTGGAGCTTCAAGATCAATTATTAGAGCAGATCTTGTTAAGAACAAATGGCTTCACAACACCACCAAATATCTACTAAGAACAGCAACTGGAGCGGCAGCACAGGTGTTTGGAGAAATAACTTTAGATGTTCAACTAGGCGAACTACTATTTCCTCACACTTTCCTGGTTTCAGATATAATGGATGAATGCATTCTTCGAATAGACTTCATGACCGCATACAAAATAAATCTGAATGTCGGAGAGCGGATTCTCAAATATGGGAACATAGAAATTCATATGAAACTAGGAGAAGAATCAGATCATCCTGCGAAAGTAAGGACGATGGTTTGCGAAAATATTACTCTTTCGCCATGCTCCGAAACATTAATATGGACAAAGCTTACTGATGACATCGGGACCTGCCGATTCTATCTGGTGGAGCCCAACCCCACAAAAGTTACATCGAACATCATCGTTGGCAAGACTTTAGTGAAGGCAGAAGGTCCAACATTAATTCCAGTCAGAGTGCTTAACACATCCGAAAATGAGGTACAACTAAAAGAAGGTGCTATAATTGGAAATTGTGAACCCGTTTACCAAATCATCAATTTGGATAATGGTGTCAATGTCAAGGAAACAAAACCTATACCACCTACTACCCAACAGGTTCAGAAACTTCTTTCGTCCAGTGCCTTAAGTGAACAACAACACAACGATGACAAAGAGGTGATCGATGAATTTTCGGAATTATTTGCAATGAATGATGATGACTATGGTAAAGCCAATCTTGTCCAGCATCGAATCGATACAGGAGATTCCAGACCCATTCGACAGACACCACGAAGATTGCCATTAGCCAAACAACCAGAGGTTGCAGACATGATGAACTCCATGAAGAAACAAGGCATCATAGAGGAATCTAACAGCCCTTGGACATCGCCGGTTGTTCTGGTTAGGAAGAAGGATGGCAGCACCCGATTCTGTGTAGACTACTGCCAACTAAATAACGTGACGAGAAGAGATAGCTATCCATTACCAAGGATTGATGACACATTGGATACCCTTTCCGGAGCGCAATGGTTTTCCACGCTGGATTTGAAGAGTGGTTACTGGCAAGTGGAAATACATCCCGAGGACCGAGAGAAAACTGCTTTCTCAGTTGGCAGTTATGGCAATTCAAAGTAATGCCATTTGGGTTATGTAATGCTTCAGCCACATTCGAACGACTAATGGAATATGTTCTACGTGGTTTAACCTGGAAAACATCTCTTGTCTGTTTGGATGACATAATAGTAATCGGAAGGACATTCATGGAACATAAAAACAGCTTACGGGACGTACTTCAAAGACTCAAAGATGCAAAATTGAAGCTCAGTGCGAGTAAATGTGCTCTATTCAAAAATGAAGTTAAATATTTAGGGCACATAGTTTCATCACAAGGAGTGAGAACCGACCCAGAGAAGATAGAAGCCGTCGAAAATTGGCCAGCTCCAAAGGACAAACATCAATTACGGAGTTTTCTTGGTTTAGCTACCTACTACAGGCGATTCGTGAAAGGTTTTGCAGATATAGCAAGAAGCCTACATCAACTTACAGAAAAGGGAAACCGTTCATATGGTCGGATAAATGCAGCCAAAGTTTTGAAAATTTGAAGCAACAGCTCTGTGAAGCTCCAGTACTTCACTATCCAAAGCTAGGAAAAACATTTATATTAGACACGGATGCCAGCAATGAAGGTATTGGTGCAGTGCTTTCTCAGGAGGAGAATGGTCAAGAAGTTCCTGTAGCTTACTATAGCAAAGCACTTTCAAAGTCAGAGAAAAATTATTGTGCTACAAGAAAGGAGCTACTTGCCATTGTAAGGTCAACAAAGCATTTTCATAAATATCTCTACGGGCAGAAATTCATCCGTCGCACCGCCCATGCAGCTCTTAAATGGCTTCTGCAGTTTAAGAATCCTGAGTGACAAGTGGCGAGATGGATAGAGCGACTCCAGGCTTATGATTTTGAAATACAACACCGAAGAGGTCGTATCCATGGAAATGCAGACGCCCTTTCACGACGTCCATGTAAACTTGAATGCAAACATTGCGCCCGAATAGAGGAAAAAGAAACAACAGCAACTATACAGTTGGTAACCGTGGAACCATCTACAGGTTGGGACAACGAGGACCTGCGAATAGCACAACGAGAAGATCCGGACATTTCACCTATTCTTGCTTGGAAAGAAGTATTATGTGCTTTGCTGAGTGAGGCCAGTGAGACGCGAAGTCTCAGCTGTCAGCATTAGCTGACAGTTCACTCCATGGTAGCTATGATGGCAGGCTGGCACACTAGCACCTCGACTAAATGCAGAGAGTATGGGGTGGGTAAATAACACAAAAACCTGCACTACCACGGGCCATAAACAAAAAGAAATCGTGCCAATGAACAAGGCGAGACGAAGATTACCTACCGAAAAACACACTTTTAGTCCTGAGGGGACTGTACACAACACTCAACCGAAGGTAGTCCTGAGCATCGGATGACGTGATCCTCCTGCCTTCCCCGGCCTCCCATGACATCGCTGACATCTGGTTTGCGATGTCCCTGTCCCTTTTCCTGTAAATAGAGGGAGAGCTCTGGGAGGGAGTAGAGAAAAATACCTGCTTTAATACTCCATGTCAATTCCCTTCTTATTTAAATTTTTCTCACAGTTAATTATCACTTAGGTGGTACTTTGCTTAAATTCACCCCCGAAGCTTTTCTGGATGCACGGCGAGTTCGATGGCTTAGTCGTTCACTGGCCAAGTAACTTCATGCAGCAAGAATAGATCCTTTCTTTTTTTTACGACCTAAGATTAAGGTAAGCCCATCGGGTCCTGTTACTGGTACCTAAGCGTGACGTACTTGATGAGTAACCTGTAGCGAATCAATTTAAACTGTTGTAAACTAGCATCGCAATTGGGGTATTTGTCGAGAGGGCCTTCTTGAGCAGTAGACGAAAAAAAAATGTGCGGAGAAGCTGCCTTATTCACTCCATATGGGTCACCTTAAAGTCTTATACAATTTCTAATCGAGCTTTTATTAACATACCTACTGTCGGAAGAACAAAAACGAAGCATGCAGTCACTTTTATACTAATAAACGACAATTCATAGTACTTACTACTGTGGTCACTGTTATGCTAATAAGTAAACTCAAAAGATAAATATATTGGCAAGGGTTTACTACTATAACCACTGCTATGCTACTGAGTAAGCTCAAAACAATATAATTGAAAGCATTTACTCTGTGATCCCTGTTATGCTAATAAGTGAACCCGAAGATAAGTATATTTGAAACTGTTTACTGCTGTAATCACTGTTATGCTAATAAACGATACTGTTCCGGCGCTCCTCTGACGAATTGTGTAAACATAGGATCTTTATTTTCAGGTGCTCTCCTGACGGATGATATCCATCCACTTCCTTGGAAGTTAATATAGACATGTAGGTATTCAGTCAGGTCCTCCGATGGATATATAACCAATACTATTGGTCTTTTATCTCTAATGTCGATGGTTATAATAAATCTTTATTTGTTTCAGGTGCTCGATATCTTGTACTGCAAAGTGAAGTAAGTCTGTACACTATATAATCACATTCCTTTAACGAATAGTTGCTAATTTTATTAATATGATTGCGTACGAATACTAAAAGTTCCAAGTAAATCTTATTTAATTCCGAGACTCGTGCACCGGAATGTCACTTAGTAAATAATAAATATAAATCTTTAATTGTTTCAGGTGCTCCTGCGATACGGATAGCACTAGATAAGTTCATGTCTTAATAACTACGTATATATTTCGTTTGACGATATCTTGTACAGCAACGTGAAGCAAGTATGTACACTATGTAATCTCATTCCTTTAACGAATAGTGCTTCGATTATTAATATGATTGCGTACGAATACTAAAAGTTCCAAGTAAATCTTATTCATTTCCGAGACTCGTGCACCGGGATGTCACTTAGTAAATAATAAATATAAATCTTTAATTGTTTCAGGTGCTCCTGCGATACGGATAGCACTAGGTAAGTTAAACCCACATGTGGATAAGTGAGGTTACGTGCCTTCCTTTGCCGGAACTTGAGGTCGCTTCTGATTGCTGAAATTCTAAATAAAGCTAATAGTACTTATCTGGCTTTTCCAGGGGCTCCTTGCGGAAGCATGCTGCTAGCATGCTATTTTCTCTCCATTGAATTTCCTTTTTAGTGTACCTTCTTTGCAGTTTACAATAATATATTTTAAATTTCCCGTGTCTTTTATCGTGATTTTTAAAAAAACTTTTCTCTGCGTTTTCTTCTCGAATTATTTTTTTGGAATCTCACTTTTGACCACCTTCTCCCTCCATCCCTCAACACTTAATGCCCACCAGCTTCTCGCCGCTGTCACCTTCCGGCATTTTCCTTCCCCGCTTCAATTCGTTCCAACACATGGTGCATGTCGTTCCACCGACAGTCCTGACAATCAGAGGTCAGAGTAATCGCCGTGCTGGCCTGCCATGATTACACATGGCTATCTTTGGTGCTACCGTCATGCCCACATGCAACCATAACAGGGCAGGGTCGTTGAATCCGTCCGAGTGTCAAAGACGCTGAAGAATGGTCACGTCTGGTACTAACTGAGCTAGCCCGGCTTAACTCCTTTGCCTCAGCCTTGTCAGCGCCCCCTGTGTGGCTCGACCCACGACTGCTCATTTAGAAAATATAGAAGAGGGGACAGAAAAGAAAAATCCTCATAACGAGGCTAATCCAGAAGGGATTAGATGGGAAACATCTACTCACTTACGGTAGAGATGGGTTGTGCTAGGATCACTGTCTTTCATAAAATTTCCGCCAGACCGCCACAGACTCACCAATTGAATGCCACACCAGCTGTATAAGGGAACGAAGACAAAAGCCCCAAAAATATTGGGCCGCTGAAAGTAAAATTTCCGGAGACGGTTTTCAATTTGGAATTCCTACGGCGGGGTAGCCACCGTAGGGTACCATATAGGGGGGTTTTGACTCATAGTCAAGCGGGGGGATTGTGTAAAAGTGGACTTATTACAAGAGGTATACCAACTGCTAGGCTGGGTAAGTCCTAAGCGGCACATCGGCATCCTATAATTTACCAGTTAAGCTGGCCGGATGCCTTTTTAGGGCTACCAGGATTAAGGGAGCTACATTAGTGAGTCCACCAGGCTCTTTAGTTATATTAATCAGCCATCAGGGCCTGATGTCTTTAGCGTGAAAAACGCCGACTACCTTTCCCTGCAGATCTTCTAATTCATATAGTGAATTCCCTTTGCGCGACCTTATTCTGCATTTTAGAAATTTGCGCCCGAGCTTGGCACTAACTTGGTTTTGGAAGCTGCTCTGCATGAAATTTCGTCGATATACTTCCTGACCTACTTTGTAATCGACCGGTCTCGACCGTAGGTTATAATTTTGGGTATCCTGTTCAAATGCATGACTCATATTTTCTTGTACCTTAGCGCGAATCAACTGCAATTTGTCGCCAATGTCTACTGTTAGAGCCGTGTTCAGTCATTTGGAGGCCGAATAACACTTTGTACGGAGAGAAACCGGTGGCTTGCTGGATGGAGCTCCGAAGGGAACTAGCAACATGGCTTAGTTTCTCATCCCATTTTGCGTGATCGTTCTTCATATAGGCTCGATTTCCCCATAATATCGACCTGTTCACCCTCTCTGACGGGTTGGCCTGGGGGGAATACACAGCTGTCCGCATGTGCTGCACGCCATATCTCTCCATCAATTTTGCGTATTGAGAGGATCGAAACTGTGTTCCGTTGTCGGTGACTATCGTTTCAGGAACTCCGAACATATGGAATATTTCGTTCTCTACGAACTGACAAATGTGTTGAGTAGAGGTCTTCTTTATTGGTTTTAATACAGGGTACTTAGAGAAGTGGTCAAGAGCAATTATAATACAGACGTTTCCATTTTTCGACCGAGGATATTGACCCAAAAGGTCTATGTAGAGCCGCTGCCAGGGACGTTCGGTACTTGGATAACTTCTCATGGGAGGTCGCAAGGTCATGTTTGGTGCTTTGATTTCTATACAAGTGACGCAAGATGAGATGTACTCTCGGACATCAACAGTCATACGAGGCCAATAGAAATGTCTTCTAATCTTTTCCAAGGTTTTCGATATTCCTCCATGAGAAGACAGTGGCGGAACATGCGCCCTCGCAACGACGTCGGAGACCAGTCCACGCGGAATCCAAAGCTTCCAAGCCTCCTCCTCTTGGACTGGATCCCCTGTTCTTGGAACGGTCCGGACGTACACGAACCCATCGCGTGCACACATGTCTGGTAGCCTTATTGCATTCGATTTAACTCTGAGCCTCAGTTCTGCATACTCAGCAGAGTTGAATTCGAGACAGTGCGTCCGGGACAACATTAAGGCTTCCTTTCCGGTGTTCGATAACGAAGTCAAAGCTTTGGAGCTTCAGACTCCACCTGGCCAGCCTTCCGCTAAGGTCCTTTTGGGACATCAGCCACCGCAAACTCGCATGATCCGTCACGATCTTAAACGGCGTCAATTCTACATATGGACGGAATTTCTGCACACTGAGTATAGCTGCCAAACACTCTTGTTCTGTCACCGTGTAATTGCGTTGAGCGGAATTTAGTTTCTTCGATATATAAGCAATAGGTCGTTCATTTCCTTCATCGTCAACTTGCCCACCAATGCCCTGCTGGCTTGCATCACACTGGATGATAAACGGCCTGGTGAAATCAGGACCCACCAACAACGGAGCCGACGTAAGTTTCTGTTTTAGCCGTTCGAAAGAGTTCTGAGCTGCTATGGTCCACTCGAACTTCTTAGAGTTTCTTGGCTTCCTTACTAGTACGACTGGAGAGCTGCAAGGGCTCTGGCTCTCCTTATCGCGCCGAGTGATAACATTCGGTGCAGTTCAACGTCCATAAGACTCTGCACTGCGGGAGAAATTGGGTAGAAGCGTTGCTTCACTGGTGCGGCATCACCTACATCGATTGTATGTTTTAGCAAGTTTGTCTTTCCCAGACCTACAGTAGCAAAAGATGGAAACAGAAGTTTCGTCGCTTCCAGACGCTGATATTCTCTGGCGGTCAGAGGATGTGTACTAGGATCGGAGACAGGAATTGAACCGACTTGTACTTCCGCAACTGTACCTAGGACATCTGGAGCCAACCCAAAATGCCTCCAGAAGTCGATTCCCAGATACAGTTTTTGGGTGAGACTAGGAGTCACGTATACGCGCAGTCTCTTCGTCTTACCATGGAAGGTTATGTCGATGTTCACATGACCAAGTATTACAGTCTTGGCACCATTCGCTACTTCTACCTCAGTACGATATTGCAGCCATCAGGCTTGCGCGTTGGATAGCAGCTATAGGGCTCCCTTACCCAGAATACTGACTGTGGATCCACTGTCCAGTAGTCCTGATATCGTTCGCCCGAGCAGGTGAACTTCGGCATAAGGCGTGATGTCGCCTGGAGTTGCGATGTTAATAGCAGACAATCTTTTCCTATCTAGTTTAACTTGCTTCCAAAAATTTCGCAGCCTTAGGGTGGAGGATTTTGGTCTGGATGTGAGTGACATTTTATTGGGAATCTCTACTTGGGTGTCCACGGCAGAAGAGAAAATTCGTGTCCTAGCGGCTTGGTAATCTTCCCATCTCTGATGGTATGGCTGTCGAGGAAATAAGACTGGCTCATGACCACTCGTCGTCCCAGAGCTTGATGGCCGTCTTAAAATTCTAACTTTTGAAGTCGGCCCCTTCCCTCCGTCGGAATAGGTAGACGGAAGTCTGATCGGGACAAGGGGTATCTGTAGGCTCAATGACGTATCCGGGAATTTAAGAACTTGTTCATCTATAGGCTCACGTATTGCCGGGCAATCTGATGAATCCTTGAATGGGGACAAGTCAATGAGGTCTTGGCTGGTTGATTCAAGTGCTGACGGGTGCACTGTGGCTTCATAAAATAAAATCAATGGTGATTCGACGGTGGCCGCTGGGGCTGTTGAAGTTGATTGCCGTTCGTTTCCCTCGTTAGGGCGGGTGGTTGTACCCGCGGGGTAAATCTCGGTCGAGGACGATTGTTGTTGTTCTCGACCCTTCGCGAGTTTTCCGGCCGGCACTTCTCACACCGGGGCTTAATAGTGTTTTTCTTTCCACAGCCATAGCAAAAAAAACCTTGTGGCAACTCGGTACAATCTTGGTATCGGTGACCAGACTGATCACAGTTCCAGCACTTGATAATTTCTGTTAGATGAGGGTCCGCTATTGCGGCCACTCCTGGTATATCGAATGATGGTAAATATTCCTCTGCCTCGAGGTACTCTGCGCAGCTGACTTCTGCAACCCGGCTCCTAAATGGGAACTGAAGGGTACCTGACGGCTGGATGCGTGAACGTACAAATTGTATTTGCATAACCAGCGCTCTCAATTGTGCTATAGAGCTAGTGTGGTGCAGACGGATCTGTTGCTGTATGGTGGGCAGTAGGTTAGCACGTACGGTTTCGACAAATTCGGGTTCTGGCATTGGAATTAACAGTCGATTTCTTAATTCCACCAATGCCTGGTAATACGTAGAGAAAGGTTCATTTGGTTTTTGATGGCGGGCCAATATTTGTCTTCGAATGTGCACATCATCGCGTGGTTCCCCCCAATCCGTCAGTAGGGCCCACTTCAGATGTTCCCATGGTGGATTGGGGTTACTTCTCAAGAGGGTCCAGTACCAATTATGTACCTTGTCTCCAAAAAGCATATTCACATTCTTTACTAAGAGACCGAAGTCTCCATCTAGTGTAGAGGCAGTGAGCGTTTCGACTCTAAAAATAAATTCGTCGACTGATAGTCGGGAGTTATCGCCATTATAAATTAGGTTCCACCTTTTTATTGGGCTGGCTGCCCGTGGATAGTTCTAAGAACGGGCCTGCCCTGGTGGCGGGCTTGAGCTCTGTGTTGATAGGACCCGTTATTCGGGTATCTTGGCACATCGCGCGGAGGTGCTTTACCCTGGCGAGAGCGGGAAGTAAAATCTGAATTAGAGTTCATGTTTTGCTGCCTCTGAGGCATGCTGTTAGGCGTGGGCATGGACAGGTGAGGTATTCGATCCCTTTGTTGGGAAGTGGACATATTTGATCTGGGTGACGCGACGGCATCGGGATGCTGCCTCTGAGTTCTCTCATTATGTTCCGCGGCAAGGCTCCTAGCTACTTCGTCACGCACTAGGTCAGCTATTTGAACACGTAGGCCTGCTAATAAAGCGTGAGTGGCGACCGATGAATCTGCAGGTGCTGGTGGTACCGGACTGTCAGCTTGTACATAGAAGGCAATGGTAGACTGTCCAATAGGGCTGCCATGCTGCGGGTCGGAGCGCGGAGGTAACGTCGGGGGCTGAACATTCTGTTCAGGGTGCTGTCGAGTCTGGTATCTCCGAGGGATTGTTCCGGTATATGGCACTCAGTTGTCTATGTGTAGAGGCCTTCGGCAATTAGGATAGGTGGACTTGTCGGTACTCCATCGTTGGAGACATTTCCGATGGAAGATGTGTCCGCAGATGGTTACTAGTGGCTTAGTGGCCACTGACCAATCATCTTCTTGGCATATAGTACAATGTGGAGGCAATGTCAAGGCGGCCTCTGCGCCTGGCGGAGATCTAACATCGATGATTGGATATGTAACCGTATCGGAAGGTTATGTTATTGGGATCTGAGCTTTGGATGCCTATTCGGGTTTAATAGAATTCAAATGTTGCGGTAATAATACAGCCGGAGTAATTGAAAGGCGAAGTGTTTAGCAAACGTGCCTTGCCAATACCCAGTATATACATACAAAGAAAATCCAGCAATGTGGTGATTAAAATTTAATAAGAAGTACTCGCTCAGAAATAAAGCTACATGTAACGCAATATGAAACTCCGTAAAATGTGTAAACGTATTGGACGGTTATGTTATTGGGATCTGAACTTTGGATGCCTAATCGGGTTTAATAGAATTCAAATCTTGCGGTAATAATACAGCCGGAGTAATTGAAAGGCGAAGTGTTTAGCAAACGTGCCTTGCCAATACCCAGTATATACATACAAAGAAAATCCAGCAATGTGGTGATTAAAATTTAATAAGAAGTACTCGCTCAGAAATAAAGCTACATGTAACGCAATATGAAACTCCGTAAAATGTGTAAACGTATCGGACAAATCTAAACTATGCCGCAGTATCAAAATTTCTCTCCTTCTCCCTCTCCGCAGCTCCCCCCCCCCTCTTCAACAAGCGGTGTACAGTGTGTATATATAGAAGGCCAAAAAAGGAAAAAAGACTGTTTCTGGGGCCCATTTGGAAATCGTTGGAAAGGGTGGGCCGAGATAACAGAGACCGAGAGTGCCGCAAGAGGCTCTCCAGTCAGGCCGTAAGCAGGGTGCCAGCTCCTGGTCAATAGAGATCGCAGACGACACTTTCAGTCTCCGACCCCTCTTTGCTTGCACTCCTCAGAGTGCCCCGATACTTCAGCCATCCGGCCGGGCAAAGTCACGAGTCCAGTTGACTAACTAGCTTTCAGCCAAGAATCAATCTCATGAAGCCATGACCCCGCCCCGTGGTCGGCCTCCGTGAGAAACAGAATACCAAAACAAGAAAAAAAATTCTATCCGTGGGACCAGCTCATTTCCATGGCGGAAGGCCAGCGGGAAATATCCAAAAAAATTAAAATTTTAAAACACTAAGGCTTTTACTGGTAATCCGAAAACTTGACCGCTTGAATTGAAACGCAAGAACTTCTAAATTGAAACTTGAAATACGCTAGAAAAATTTTAATTGCGGATTTGAGAATTTAAGATGAATCACAAAACAGTTAAACTACAAGTCTTCATGCGCTCGCCACTGGATGTGAGACCCCGAGTCCGATTACTAGCTAGCAGCCAATGATCAAATAATCATTGAGGTCTCAGTCACCACTAGAAGGTACCTTTAGACCACTGTAGTCCGACTGTGTGGCCCCGCGTTGGGCGCCATTTGTTATGTGCTTTGCTGAGTGAGGCCAGTGAGACGCGAAGTCTCAACTGTCAGCATTAGCTGACAGCTCAGTCCATGGTAGCTATGATGGCAGGCTGGCACGCTAGCACCTCGACTAAATGCAGAGAGTATGGGGTGGGTTAATAACACAAAAACCTGCACTACCACGGGCCATAAACAAAAAGAAATCGTGCCAATGAACAAGGCGAGACGAAGATTACCTACCGCAAAACACACTTTTAGTCCTGAGGGGACTGTACACAACACTCACCCGAAGGTAGTCCTGAGCATCGGATGACGTGATCCTCCTGCCTTCCCCGGCCTCCCATGACATCGCTGACATCTGGTTTGCGGTGTCCCTTTTCCTGTAAATAGAGGGAGAGCTCTGGGAGGGAGTAGAGAAAAATACCTGCTTTAATACTCCATGTCAATTCCCTTCTTATTTAAATTTTTCTCACAGTTAATTATCACTTAGGTGGTACTTTGCTTAAATTCACCCCCGAAGCTTTTCTGGATGCACGGCGAGTTCGATGGCTTAAGTCGTTCACTGGCCAAGTAACTTCATGCAGCAAGAATAGATCCTTTCTTTTTTTCTCTTAAATTCACCCCGAAGTTCTTAACAGATAGATTCTACAATATTACTCTACGACCTAAGATTAAGGTAAGCCCATCGGGTCCTGTTACTGGTACCTAAGCGTGACGTACTTGATGAGTAACCTGTCACGAATCAATTTAAACTGTTGTAAACTAGCATCGCAATTGCGGTATCTGTCGAGAAGGCCTTCTTGAGCAGTAGACGAAAAAAAAATGTGCGGAGAAGCTGCCTTATTCACTCCCTATGGGTCACCTTAAAGCCTTATACAATTTCTAATCGAGCTTTTATTAACATACCTACTGTCGGAAAAACAAAAACGAAGCATGCAGTCACTTTTTTACTAATAAACGACAATTCATAGTACTTACTACTGTGGTCACTGTTATGCTAATATTTAAGTAAACTCAAAAGATATATATATTGGCAAGGGTTTACTACTATAACCACTGCTATGCTACTGAGTAAGCTCAAAACAATATAATTGAAAGCATTTACTCTGTGATCCCTGTTATGCTACTAAGTAAACCCGAAGATAAGTATATTTGACACTGTTTACTGCTGTAATCACTGTTATGCTAATAAGTGAACCCGAAGATAAGTATATTTGAAACTGTTTACTGCTGTAATCACTGTTATGCTAATAAACGATACTGTTCCGGCGCTCCTCTGACGAATTGTATAAACATTTGATCTTTATTTTCAGGCGCTCTCCTGACGGATGATATCCATGCACTTCCTTGGAAGTTAATATAGACATGTAGGTATTCAGTCAGGTCCTTCGATGGATATATAACCAATACTATTGGTCTTTTATCTCTAATGTCGATGGTTATAATAAATCTTTATTTGTTTCAGGTGCTCGATATCTTGTACTGCAAAGTGAAGTAAGTCTGTACACTATATAATCACATTCCTTTAACGAATAGTTGCTAATTTTATTAATATGATTGCGTACGAATACTAAAATTTCCAAGTAAATCTTATTTAATTCCGAGACTCGTTCACCGGAATGTCACTTAGTAAATAATAAATATAAATCTTTAATTGTTTCAGGTGCTCCTGCGATACGGATAGCACTAGGTAAGTTCATGTCCTAATAACTACATATATATTTTATTTGACGATATCTTGTACAGCGACGTGAAGTCTGTACACTATGTAATCACATTCCTTTAACGAATAGTGCTAGTATTATTAATATGATTGCGTACGAATACTAAAAGTTCCAAGTAAATCTTATTCATTTCCGAGACTCGTGCACCGGAATGTCACTTAGTAAATAATAAATATAAATCTTTAATTGTTTCAGGTGCTCCTGCGATACGGATAGCACTAGGTAAGTTGAGCCCACATGTGGATAAGTGAGGTTACGTGCCTTCCTTTGCCGGAACTTGAGGTCGCTTCTGATTGCTGAAATTCTAAATAAAGCTAATAGTACTTATCTGGCTTTTCCAGGGGCTCCTTGCGGAAGCATGCTGCTAGCATGCTATTTTCTCTCCATTGAATTTCCTTTTTAGTGTACCTTCTTTGCAGTTTACAATAATATATTTTAAGTTTCCCGTGTCTTTTATCGTGGTTTTTAAAAAAACTTTTCTCTGCGTTTTCTTCCCGAATTATTTTTTTGGAATCTCACTTTTGACCACCTTCTCCCTCCATCACTCAACACTTAATGCCCACCAGCTTCTCGCCGCTGTCACCATCAGGCATTTTCCTTCCCCGATTCAATTCGTTCCAACATATGGTGCATGTCGTTCCACCGACAGTCCTGACAATCAGAGGTCAGAATAATCGCCGTGCTGGCCTGCCATGTTTACACATGGCTATCTTTGGTGCTACCGTCATGCCCACATGCAACCATAACATAAGACATGGAAAGACCAGACTGGAAGGATATTTCGGAACGGAGTGAGAAGCTGAAAAGTTACTGGGCTCAATGGAACTCTCTTCATGTTGAATGTGGTATATTAAAGCGCAAGTGGGAAGCACCTTATGCCGAATCTTTCCGAATGCAGATAGTCGTGCCGGCATCAAACGTCAAATTTGTTCCAGAAGAAATGCACGGTGGAACCTCTGGAGGACATTTGGGAGTGAACAAAACCATTTCCAAAATACGGGAAAAGTTTTATTGGCTACATATGCGAGAAGATGTGGAGGAGTGGTGCCGCAGATGCACTGTCTGTGCTGCTTGCAAAGGGCCGCAACACAGAAGCAGAGGAGAAATGCAAATGTATAATGTCGGAGCCCCCTTTGAAAGGATAGCTATAGACATCGCTGGACCTTTCCCAGAAACGGATGGCGGTAACCGTTATATATTAGTTGCCATTAACTATTTCAGTAAATGGCCTGAAGCTTATGCAATCCCTAATCAAGAGGCAACCACAGTTGCGGAACAAATAATAACGAATTGGGTTAGTAGGTTTGGTGTGCCTCACGAACTTCATTCGGACCAAGGACGGAACTTCGAATCGCGGACTTTCCAGGAGATGTGTAAAATGTTGGGAATAAGAAAAACTAGAACAACTCCTCTACTCCCACAATCTGATGGCATGGTAGAGCGCTTCAACAGAACATTGATCGAGCATCTAAAGAAAGTAGTTGACTATCATCAACGCGATTGGGATCGACATATTCCTATATTCCTAATGGCTTATAGATCAGCCATTCATAGTACTACCGGACAAACCCCAGCTAAAGTCATATTCGGAAGAGAGATGCGTTTACCTAGCGACCTCAAATTCGGTACTCCCAGTGGTGAACAAAAGTTACCAGAAGACTACGTATCGGAGCTCAAACAACAATTAGCTGATGTACACGAGGCCACGAGGACGAAATTAGCAACAAATACTGATCGGATGAAGACCCGCTATGACTTACGTGCTAATTCCGCAGGATTTAACGAAGGTGATCGTGTTTGGCTCTACAACCCGAAACGACGTAAGGGACGTTCTCCAAAATTGCAACAACACTGGGAAGGACCGTATTCAGTAGTAACTAGAATTAATGACGTGGTATACAGGATTCAGCGTGGTACAAGAGGCAAGCATAAAATTGTTCATTTGGACCGCTTGTGTCAATACTACGAGCATCAAGACCGTGGACCACCTGTTGTTCGGGACGAACAAATTTAAGAAGGGGGCAGTGTTACGTGCAATAGAAAGAGACAACTGGTGACATCTACTGGCAATGGAGAGTAAACGACTTCAGGTTCGGAGAATCGATTATGGAATCGACAGGAAGGTTCAGGAACAGGAATGAATAGAACAGTCAAGAAGCTTTTGGAATAGAACACTCCAGAATAATCCGGAGAGTTTCTAGGGTATAAATATAACAGTTGTCACCGCCAAGAAAAGAGTGAAAGAAGAAAGGCCATCTGTAAAATCAGTGTGATAGGGCAAAGACCCTATCAAAAAAATCCCAAATCCCAACCTATCCATTTTCCGAGTCCTTCCCAAACTCAAAAACCGCATCTAAAGCAACAAATACATTAATACAGCTTGCCGTCACGCAACAAGCTGTAAAATAAAGACATCGCGTAATTAATAGTTTTATATCTTTTTCGGACAGTTAATGTGTTAATGTAAAATAAAATCATAAGTGAAGTCAAGGCCAAAACTAAAGCCTGTAGGAACATGCTAAACAAATATCCCGGGATATCGGTTCATTTAAAATCGTCATAGTTGAAATTAGTTTCGTTAATCGCGTAAGATCTGGATTTGGATTTGGATTTTGGCCAAAAAAAGAGTCTTGTCTTAGACGCTGCAGTGTTAACAAGCGAAAGTAATAAAGAAGCGAAAGTGTATGTAATTAGATTGCGATATTCGAAAGTACAGTGTTAGCGATAATTAAAGTTGAGTTGATTAATTGAAGGTTTATGAATTGTATAAGATTTAAGTGTAATAAAGAACTTGTATATTAATTATTTAATATTGTGTTTTAAATAACGAACCAAAGGCCATGCTCGCAACAATATAATGTTTTAAACTCAATGGAACAATATAAGAATGTTTGGACATGATACTTCCATGTAGTTATAATTATGTAATGCGTCTAATCCAATAAACAATATGAATAACTTAAAGCATTTTCCAATTAAGAAATCCGTGTCTCTATGGACGAGCGAGAAATTCTTACTTAGGCGTAAGTACCTACCAGATCTAAATTTATGTGTTCAATAAAAAAAAACGGTCACTTAAATTTTCTTGTTGCGCCTCCGAATGTTCCACTGTGCCACTATTCAAATGATAAACATTCTTTTTTGCTCAGAGGATGAGCATTACATGAACAGAAAACCTTCTAGTTTAGACATCCGCCAGTTGTTCTAGCCTACTAACTATATGCTATGGGGTGGTCCTGATTAATTGATGGTAGCTAGACTATTATTCTTCAGCAAGTCCGAAAGGACGCAAGACACCAGCAATGTTCCGGTGGATATGAATTAACGTTAGGATGAGCGTTTCAACGCTGAGTTGGACAGAGGATGCGGACATAATCGTAGAGATGTGTCCCCAAAAGATGGTAAAGACTGGGTGGACCCTGTGCCAATAAGTATATTGCCAAAAATGCTCTTGTAAGGAGCTTTATATACGTATCCGAAGCACAGCCTGATATGCCTTCAGGTTCTTAACCTACTGAATATTATATGAGTGGTTAAAGTCGTGAGTGACTCGGTCTTGTGCACTTTCACATCAAAAGTGCCTTCCTCGGCTTTCTGGGGAATATATCCAATGTTGGAGTGTATTTGTTATTATGTGATTTTATTGGACTATCCGTAATATTCTTTAAATTTTTGTAAGAATTCGAAACGTTGTGGCCAGGAAACTTTATCGCATCCAAACGGGCTCGATTAACGCTGTCTCAATCACTTAATTTTCTGCTCCTCTAGTGTCGATGCTTTTTATTATTACTTACTTCTTGATTATTATTTTTTAATTGGAGGGATTTTAAAGATACTTATGGATTTTCTTAACTCATTGATTTCTTCTCCGAAACACGTCACATCGTTTTTCACTCTTGACAGACAGAGAAAAAAAATCTTTTTCTTCTCTCCGCCACCCAAAAATGTTTGGTGTTTGGTCCCAGCTAGGGCTTAATTGTGTTTTCTGTCACTCCTGGCAGCACATTTGCTATGTTACATCTGTCGTCATCGTACATGTAGCATGCTGCTGCATGTAGCACGCTACTGCATGTAGCACGCTACGACTATAACATATTATGTTATTTCTGGTATTACCCTCGATAATAATATGCTAATAGTATAAACGTATAAAAATCGATTTTTGTTAAATCGAGTTGGAAGCAACAGTTTGGAATCACCAATTTATTCAATTATTTTTGTGAAATACTAGGGTTATGACGACGCATAAAATTTAAGTTAGAAATGAAAAAATATGATACTCTGTTTTTTCTCTCACCTTCTTCCTCTCCTCTGCACTCGAGTAAGACTTTCTGTTCGCATCGTTGGATTTTTATTGAAAATTTCATTCAAAGCGGATAAAACTAGTCATTGGTATGGGGAATGTCGTCAGGGTTGGCCTGTCGTCGACGGCGTTTTTTTATTTTTGACCACTAACGCCACCAATATTCGAGTACGGAAAAACTTCCCTCAGTGATAGCGAACTTTTCGTGACATTGCAGATATGGAGCGTGAACGCAAAGTATGTGCTGTGCACAAAAAATTTGAAAAAAAGTTTTTTAGAAGCAGTGAATATGGCCAGAAAGTGTTATGGTCGCAGCGTACTGCAGGCACCAGTACGTTAGCCGACGGCTAGCAGCAACACACAGCGTGGGCCACACGTCGAACGTGCTGGTGATGAGACTAGAGCGGACGATTCAAGTCTGACCGTGACAAGTACACGAGCGTACGGAAAACAGTTTTCTGAGAAGTAGAAAAGAAAAATCCAAAATTATCGGGATTTATACACGAGATCTAAGTTGAAAAAAGGAAAAAGTTGCAGTGACGTGAGCCTAGTCAAATTGGACCGTAATTTATATTCTGAAACCCGCCAGATTCTAGAAACAACCTTCAGGCTGTATAATTCCACATCGTGGTAGTGTCTCACAAACCGAGGAGTCACGTTCATACTTTGTGGTCCTCGTTGAGCATGTGAAAGGCTCCTGTGGTGACCATTATACTGTATGGTCACTTTTCCCAGTTCTTTGGAAGCAATAAATTTGTAGCTGTGCAGGCAGAGAATCTTCAGAACGAATGCAACAACTACTTAGCTGGCGCCTTTGAGGGTGGATATACTTCCGCGCTGGTAAATGGAAATTTTAGACCAATCTTCACCAATGGGCGTGAGGCGTATTAACATAACATTTTCCCAAGTTCGCGAGTTGCAAATTTAGATGCACGGCAAGTACAGGTCGCATCAGAGCAAGTCCAGTGCGCATCTAAAGCGACGAGGGCATACTACAAGAGAAATTTCTTGAACAGCTGATCGATAGAAAGAGATTATCCAGGAGAATAGGACATCATTTGAAAAAATAAAATAAAAAAATGATTATAATATTTGAAAGAAAGAATTACATGTAGCTTTAAGGAAATTGAGCATGTGTGTGACAAAGAGAAATATACTTGTTTTATGTGAAGTAGAAATGTTTACATTTGTCACGTTGTTTTTTACACACTGGTGAATAAGGATGTAGTGGTTTACTGTTGTTTTTTACACACTGGCGAATAAGGGTGTATTGTACAGCTGCTCAAGAAATTTCTCTTGTAGTATGCCCCCGTCGATCTAAAGCACCCAGAACTCCCACGTGCCCCCCCTGTTGTGACTCAGGTGCCCAATGCCCCGAATCACAACGATAAGGGCAATACATTAATATATTGTCCTATATACAATATATTGATGTATCTCAAGTTGACCCTGAAAACCAAAAATTATTTCATTCATTTCCATTTAATTTAAATTTCGCTAAAAACCATTCTCCCTTGTTATAATAAAATGCAATTATGCATAAATTGCATTTTGTTATCAGACACACATTCCACTCACACGGTATGCACACTTACCTACATAGTGTCTTCTTACTTTTTTTCTGTATGTACAGTGTACATACGTACATTACTTACTTCCTCCAATCTAATTGCATGTACATACATACATACAATTATCAGAATTATTCGCGCCCTCTTAAAATTAAAATTTCAAGACGCGCGCACAAGTGCATATCAAATTACAGTTTTGCATAGATGCATATAGCTTGCATCAAAACTTTTGTGCATTTTCTCACGTACGTTAGAAATATAATAAAGAAATATAATAAAGTGAAATACACAAAATTTAGAAATCGGTTTGAATTAAGGTGAATCAGACAAAGTTTATTTTAAGAAAAAGTGGAATACTAAACTTTTGGAATCCTTTTTGAAACCAATTAAAGTCATACTTATACCAATCAATGTGAAACTGATAATGTTTAAATGAAAATTAAAGTGGAACTGCTAAAATCGGCTACTATTGAATAAAGAAAATTACATTTTTTTTTAATAACTGCTTTAAATTTTCACCCTTGGATCTCCCTCTTAACCTTAAAAGTGGTGTGCTCTTCGCTTGGAGCACGGCACATCATAACACACAACATTTTGGTGGCAGCGGACCCTAACCAAATCAGTACCTAAAAATTATTTTTAAATAAATTAATTAAAATAACAAAAATCTGCCACAAATAACATTTTGGTGGCTAACTCAAAAACCAGTACACAGTGCGAGAAAAAAGGGATTATCAGTGAAAAATAATAAATAAATAAAAAAACAAAAAATAATAATAAGCCCGGGTACCCAAAAAGGCACTTAGAGGAAATTTTGAGAATCGTTTAGAGTGCCATAGTGCTCCACCGGTGGACCCTTGAGAGGCTTCATCCCTGCCTCAACAAGACGATTCCCAGAAGGAAGACATCTAGAAATCGTCGTCCAGGATGCGCGACGTATCATCGTCATCCTTCTTCAACACCTTTTAGAAACAATCTCCCGCAACTATTGTCCATCTCCATCACCAACACCTTCAACCGGATCACCAGGAGAAAGAAAAATTACAGGCTATTGTAGCACTACCTACTTATCGGAATAAAGCAAGAAAAATATCGACTGGAAGAGCAGACAATTAATAAGGTAGAAACAATTTATTTTCCAAGAAAAGAAATCAATTATATATACCTATATAATATTATATTGTATAAGATAACACAAATTTTTTTCTTTCGCACTTCAATTTTGGATACACGGTATAAAAAAAAAAATTTGTGTAGTATATTTTATAATCCGTACAGTGTATACATATATTTAACCTTTTGGATACATACATACCCTTTTGCTCTTAATAAACTTTATACCAATTTAATTAAACTCCTATATAAAATGCATACACAATATTTACATACTTATTTAATATTTTTGTTTAATATTATTAACCACATTAATAGCAAGAGTAGAGGAAATATAGAAACCGTTCTTCTTAGAAGCGACCTCTGCGGCAAGACTTCGTGAGCTTGCCGGCCAGAGGACTTCGAATAAAATCAATAATCGATCCCCTGCGAAAGGACTTTGTGAGCCTATCGTTCAGAGGAAAGATGTTGATTGGAGGAACAATCAATAGATAATTAATTTGCATATTTCATAATAATCTACATTTCTCCTGATTGTTTCCATATTTACACATTTTCTAGTTTTTTCTCTCTTTCATATTTCCCAGTTATTCACATATTTACACACTTTTTTTGTGAAAATATAGATACGGAAAGCCAACATAAGGTGACTTAAAAATAGAAAATAACAATAGATTAAAATAAAAAAAAGAGGAAGAAAATAATAAAAAAAAAAAAAAAAACCAACTCCAAGCTTAAATTACCTTGCTATCTGACTAATTCAGTTATAGACCTTTATTTAAAACAAATAATAAATAATTTCAGTGCAATTTAAGCACATACATACCTTTTCCACACGGAGAATAATTTTTAATTTCTCAAAATAATTCATTGTTTTACTCCAAAGATAATTTTAATTCTAATTGAAATCAAGTGTTCTTAGATTTATTTACACATTTTTTTTTAGTGTTGTGTTTCAAAATTGCATTTGCTAAATTCTTCCCAATATTTACGTCTTATATAACTGACAGACATGACAAACGAAAACAAATCTTTCGACGAGCTGTGCTTATCACAAGTAGAGAAAACCGAAGAAATCAGAAAAATCCTAAAGGAATACCACAGCACAAACAAAAAATATAGAACTTCGGAATTTGTTTCCAATAAACTTCGGAAATTGGAAGAACAATGGGCTGATTTTGAGAAAACAGAATCCATCATTCAAGAACATGCGAATTTCGACGAAACTCATGAATACTTCAAGCAATCCTGCTCTGACAAGGCAGAGGATTGGTACAATCTAATCAAAGCAACACTATCTGATAAATTAAAATCAATTTCTACCCATGCGGATAACGAAAACAACCCATTTTATTTCCCAGCTCCCAAAATTTCACAAAAGGGTATCAATACTGAGACTATGCAAGAGTGTGGAGATGATGATCGCTCTAATGTAATACGATTTAGACTGCAAGAAGATAGACAAAAATCTATAACACATATTATTCAGTCTATCAATTTTAATTCACTACCAACTGCAAGCCAGGCGTATTTAACACAAAAACTACACTCGCTGCATGGATATTGGGAAGATTTCAAAACAACCCATATTTAAATAATTTCAAATACTGGCCCCGAAGATAAAGGCAGCGAATACTTCACGGAAGATGTTTATATAAAATTGGAAACATCATTTTCAGATACTATAATTGCGCTTCAAGAACAGCTGAATTCGCGATTTCAAGAGTTATCAAGTACCACAAATGATTTGACGAATCATCACCATAATGCCTCCATCAGAGATCAATCAAATTTCTCTTTATTAGACGCAAGGTCATTAATTCCCAATTTCAATGGAAATCCGAAAGATCTCCACAAATTTATATCTAGTTGTGATGATATATACAAAACGACATCGACGGTGAACGAAAAGCACTTCCTCCTTAGTTTAATAAGGAGTAAATTATCTGCAGAGGCGTACGATATCTTCAGATACAATCAAGTCGAAGATTGGCCTACTCTAAAATCGATTTTAAAACAAACATTCGAAGAAAAAATTTCCAGATCCGCCCTACAATCGCAATTAAATAATTGCAAGCAGAAAATAGGGGAAAGCGTAATGGATTTTCTCCAAAGACTTAACACAAGTCTATCCAGATTAAATGAGGCAACCCACTCTTACACAACAGATAAAATACTCCTAAAATCTTTATTAAAAGATAATGAGAGCCAGGCCGTAAGAGCAATAGAGGACGGATTATCCAATCAACAACTCCAAACTTTAGCCAAAGTGCATTCCGAAAAATCCTTTTCTGTATTAAAATCACACATCTTAGAGCATGCATCACGCTTAGAGCAGAACAACTTGTTTCCCAAGCACAAAATAAGATACATCAAACTCCATTTGTGCAAGCAATAAATTCAAATCTTCGTTGCTTCAAATGTAATAGACTGGGGCATGCTGCATCAAGTTGCCCAGTCACACAACGCTCCACCCAAAATTTCAACGCAGTTCCGAAGCCAAACTCGCAATTACAACGTCCTCCAGATTTTAAGAATGCCACATCTCCGTCACAGGTACCATCTTGTCGATATTGCCATCGGATGGGTCATTCTATTGAAGAATGCAGGACAAGAGCTGCAAATAATTCCCGATTTAACGACAATCAAGGAAATCGGAATAATTTTCAAAAGGTAAACACAGCTCCGCAAACAAGCACGGCTGATAGACAGCCTCAAAATAGGAACTGGCAGCAGCCAGTATTCCGAGATAGTCGAACTTCACCGCCGAGATATAATAATGCCAATATCTCGGCTAGATCGCCATCTCCAAGGAGGAGAGATAGAAAAAGTCCATCGGCATCCAGGCAGGGAAACTGGATGCAGCGGGGGGTCAATTTCGGCAACCCCTCGCACATACAAACAAAAGCACAAATTCACAGGACTCCCGAGATAATATCGGCAAAGGCAACAACAAATTAATTCGTATCCCCGTCCAAATTAATAAAAATTCACTAACACTTTCTTTGCCTGTCGACATCTGCTCTGCTCCAAAACTTACATTTTTAATTGATACTGGAGCAAAGATCAGCCTAATTAAACTCCACCCATTGAAGCCGGATAGCATCTGCTACAGAGATGCTGTCTGCAATATAAATACGTTATTTACAGAGTCCACTTCTACAGAAGGGCTCATCTTCGCGAAATTAACTCTGGAGTTCTCGAAATTTAACTCCATCATAGAACACCCATTTCAAATAGTGGGAAATAACTCCACCCTCTCATACGATGGCCTGCGTGGTCATGACTTTTTATCTCGATACAATACTAGTATCAATTACAAAAATAAATACATTTCTCTAGAAATTAATGATTCAAATAAATTTTATCCATATGACGATTACTATTCAAATTATCCATATGTTTATTTGAAAAGCGAAGATCCAGAAAAGAGGTCTCAAACAAAAAGTCTATTATATACGCAGATTACATTCTCCGATATAAATACTAATACAAATCTATCTCCATCAATTGCTTCGAAAAGCAGTGCAAATCAATCGCCAGCCAATGCTTCACAAGAAATGAAGCATAAAGGTAAAAATTTATCTCCATCTATAGCCAGAAAAAAGGTTGAATTAAATATAAATCAATCTCCATCTAAAGCTTCACAAGATATGAAGCAAGAACGTAAAAGTATATCTCCATCTACAACCGCACAAAAGGCTGCATCTAGTAAAATTCTATCTCCTTCATCAATAGATTCACAGAAAGTGAATTCCAAGATGAAATGAAAGAAGTCAAAGAATTTCTATGAATTTTTAACTCCTAATTCTATCAAGTCGGAATTATCGAATAGCTCCTTCCAAATTCCACAAAAGTTGGAATCATATCTCCTTCCTTTTAAAAATCCGAAAGAATCGGATAAATTAAATAAAATTAATATTCCCGCTCGATCAGAGTTCATCATTGAAATTCCAACTCCTTCTATTCAGAATCAATCGGTCTGTTTCAAGAAAGAAATAAGGCCAGGGTTGTTTCTTGGAAATTCGATAGTCGAACCAGTCAACGGTATGGCAAAAGTCCTAATCCTCAACACAAATGAGGAGGACGCCGATCTCGCACCTTACGAGGTGAACCCAGTTTACCAAGACTTGGACGACTTTGTGGTCATCTCCACAGACTCTGACAGAGATCCAATTAAGGGTTCCTAAAAAACCAGATGAGAATGGAAACAAAAAGTGGCGAGTAGTGGTAGATTTTCGTCGTATTAACGACATTACTATTGGCGATGCGTACTCACTGCCTAATATCACTGATATATTAGACCAGTTGGGGAAGTCGAAATATTTTACCACACTCGACTTAGCCAGTGGATTTCACCAGATAAAAATGGACTCGAAGGACAGGGAGAAAACTGCCTTTAGCACACCCTATGGCCACTACGAATACAATCGTATGCCATTTGGTTTAAAAGGAGCCCCTGCTACTTTTCAACGAGCCATGAATAATGTCTTATCTGGCCTTCAAGGCATCTATTGCTTCGTATACATGGACGATATTGTAGTCCATGGATACAATCTCAAAGATCACAATACAAGACTCACAGCAGTATTTAGCCGTCTCCGCAATTTCAACCTCAAACTTCAACCCGACAAGTGCCACTTCCTAAGAAAGGAAATTATGTATTTAGGGCACATAATTACAGAAAATGGAGTCAAACCAGACCCTGCAAAAATCAAGTCAGTTCAGTCCTATCCTAGACCCAAGAAGGAGAAAGATATTAGAGCCTTCCTTGGTTTCGTCGGCTACTATCGCCGCTTTATACCAAACTTTTCAAAAATAGCTAAACCACTTACAAATCTTTTAAAAAAAGATATCCCTTTCAAGTTCGACGCAATTTGTGATGAAGCATTTTGCGAATTACGCAATAAACTTATTTCAGCACCAATCCTATCATATCCCGATTTTGACAAAGAATTTTTTGTCACCTCCGATGCCAGTGACTACGTCATCGGAGCAGTTCTTTCACAAGTTGATGATCAAGGTGATCATCCAATCGCCTACGTGAGTCGAGTTCTCAAAGGTGCAGAGACTCGTTACTCAACAATAGAAAAAGAGCTCTTAGCCATCGTTTTCGCAGTTGAGCAATTCAGACCATACGCTTATGGTAGAATGTTTACAATTATAACTGACCATAAACCATTAGTATGGCTCATGTATCTGAAAGATACTCCTCAAGACTGATGAGATGGAGAATACGTCTTGAGGAATATGACTACAACATAGTCCATAAATCAGGTAAGCTCAACACAAATGCAGACGCTCTCAGTAGAGCTATTCCGGATAATAGCGAAAATTTCACAGAACCTACCACCTACGTAAATGTGGTTACAAGGAATCAAGCTAAAGCTCAGGCGAATTCGAACACTCCCAACACGAGTGTCATTAATCAAAATCCAATTACATCACAAGTGAATAATTCCTTGGTCATTATAACTGACACAAATTTCCCATTACTATTGACTAAAAATGCGAATCCTAAATTCTTCATCTTGCCAATGCAAGATACAGAACTTGAAAGAGTGTTAGATTCGAAACTAAAATTTTCAGATAAATCCCCACTTTCAGACACTGAACTGAACTTCTTCAAAAGAAAAGACTCCATAATAATTATTTCCAAAACTAATTTACCTTGTCGATCGCAAAGAGATAGATCAGACCTCGAAAAGATTTTAACTGAAATCTGCTCATACACAGAAGCAAATCAGTTAAAACAAATAAATATCTCCTTCCCTATATTAGATCCACAGAATCTAATAATTATTAAAAACGCTTTTGTCCAGATCTTCGCTAATAAGCAAATAAACATAAAACTGCATCAGGATTCAATTAAATATTTATCAGACATTAATGACATCGAACAAGTTTTAAAAGATTTTCATTCACTACCGACGGGTGGCCATCAAGGTATTTCCCGTACTATTAAAAGAATCAAAAAGCAATTCTACTGGCCTGGCATGTCAGACGACGTGGTCAAATATGTAAGGAAATGTAAACTTTATCAGGTGAACAAAGTATCCAGAAACCTTAAAATTCCAATGAAAATATCGAGTATTAGCTCCAAAGCTTTCGAAAGAGTGTACCTAGATGTTGTAGGATCTCTCCCAATTTCTCATTCTGGAAACAAATACATCCTTACATTTCAAGACGTCCTTTCAAAATTTTCTGAGGCTATTCCCATAGTCGACACTGAGTCCAAGACATTAGCGGAAGCCTTCACGACAACGATAGTTTGTCGACATGGTATTCCAGAAAGTATCCTCACAGATCAAGGTTCTAACCTCATATGTGGCATGTTCGCCGAGGTATCTAAATTGCTGAGAATTAAAAGGCTCAAAACTACTCCATATCAGCGTCAAACGAATGGTGCGTTGGAGAGAAGCCACAGAACCTTAGCAGAATATCTCCGATCTTATGTAGCAAAGGATCCACAAGACTGGGATACATGGATTCCTTATGCCATGTTTGTATATAATACAACCCCTCATTCGAGTACTAATTATACTCCTCGCGAACTCCTTTACGGATTCCCAGCCGAAATTCCAAACAATTTGAAATCATCTCCAACCGTTTGCTATAACTAGGACAATTATGCAAACGAGTTAAAAGCGCGTCTACAGCATAGCTTCAAAATAGCTAAAGACATGGCGATGGCAAATAAAGAAAAATCTAAAATACAATACGATAAAAACTCCATCCAAAAATCATTTAATACTGGTGATAAAGTCTTACTCAACAGCAGAGTTCGAGAGAACAAACTCTCACCACTATGGTCAGGTCTGTATGAGATAATGGAGATTAATTCCCCCGAAAATTCCACTATTAACATCAATAATAAAAACAAAAGAGTCCATAACAATGACCTAAAACTTTTCTCAGAGTAACAACTTCATCTTCTTCAAACATCATTCAGAGATATTAACATAGTGTCATCTTCCAGGTTTCCAAAATGATGCATATAGCATTCATTCTAATTTTCATCCCCTTAATCTACGGCTCGGGAATAGAGATAAAGCAGCTAAATGCTACTGCAGGCATTTACTTCGAAGAAATTGGCAGAGCCAATTTCTACACCAACGAGTGGAAATTAGTAACATTCTACGACCTGGAAAATTTCAAATCAGAATTCAGGAATATCCAGTTCATCGCACAGCAAATAACAGCAACTTGCCAGAAACTCAATAGCAATTCAGCGATGGCCCACACCTGCAATGGTACGTTACTGCAAATCAATCTTATTATAACAAACATAGAATATAAGAATATGTTACTTGTGACCCAAAATAGGAAACAAAGAGCACTATTTAATGCAATAGGCTCAATCTCCAAAGCCCTTTTCGGCACATTAGACGAAGATGATGCCAAGCTATATGATAACAATCCGCAATCTCACCCTTAACCAAAACTCCCTCCTATCACTTATGAAAAGCCAAACTGCGATAGTCGAAGCAACCGCAAATGTTTTCAACAAAACTAAAGCTGCAATTGAAAAGGAATTCATGGTCATGCATAAAAAACTAATATCAGTGCAGATAGCCACATCATTGATGGAAAATAGGTCACTTGATAACAAGATATCAATTGAACTGGAATCGCTCATTTCACTAGTCTCTCTAATGGCATTCAGATATCAGAATACCCAGACAGAATTAATTGATATTTTAACCGATTCAAGGCATGGAAGATTTCATCCTTCACTCATATCCCCCAGAAAAATTGAAGAACTTTTATTGAACATCAGACAGGAATTGCCAAACTCAATGATGCTTCCCATAAATTCCAGGCAAAATATAATTACACAAATTAAGTACGATATCCGCAAATACCTTCAATAATAAAATAATTATTGAACTCCGAATTCCACTTCCATTTAAGGAACCATACCAAATATTCAAAGTAATGCCATTACCTAGACTCCTTAACGGATCGTTCATGTATATTAATCCATCAAAGGAATATATACTGATAGACTACAATCGCAAACATTATATTGAATTAACTCTCCAGGATATCCACAATTGCGCAACGTTGGATCATACGCACCTTTACTGCCAGATCACATCCCCAGTCTTAAATGCAAATACTAAGGTAAATCAATGCGAGATAAATTTAATAAAAAAGGAGCCGATTGCATCCGATTGTAAAATTTTAACATTAGAACAAGATTGTTTTTGGACGCAATTATCGCAACAGAACGCTTGGCTTTTCTCCCTAAAAGACTCCATCCACATAGATATTACTTGCGAAAATTCCATTAACTCACAAGTTCTGCAAGGAACCGGAACAATGTATATCTATCCCGGTTAATATGTTCGCAGCAAGGAATTCATACTGCACGGACATAACGTAAAAATTTCCAAATTAAATTCCCATTTTATCCCAACAGTAAACATTTCCAGTATAATATCAAATATGACGTCCTCCTCAATAGGATCGCATATAAAAATAAACCAGTTAAATCTTTCGAATAACGCGGATCTAGATAAACTTCTAGAATCCATTCGTTTCCAACAAGACCAAGAATTAATTCCTTTAAATCCAATAAATAATCATCATATTCACCACTATGCAATATCATATCTAACGATTGCATTAGTCGCCTCTATTCTACATATGTGTATATTTATGCGCCAAATATAAATCAAAAAACCATAAAACCGAAGATATAATCCCTGAAGAAGAGCTGGAAAATGTGCCAACTCCGGCACCAAGAAAATTAAGATTTAATATAACTCCTGCACCTAAAAGGAAAGCGCAAGAAAACATTCAACACATCTAACTTTCACAACAACAAAACTTAACAGAAAACTATCAAACTATCAACAGCAATCATTTCCCGTCCTTATAATTCTCGACTCTACTAACTCCTTACCCTTCTCAAAAAAAAAAAGGAAATAAGAATTTTTCTAAAAATAGAAATAAGGTTAAAAGGAAAAGTTCCTGATATTTTTTTTTGTCTTTCTTTTCTCTCTCTGAAAAATATTCCTTATAATAAAGATAATGTTTTCCTTTCTTGATAGAAATGATAATATAATATAAATAAGAAAGAGATATGTAAAATAAAAATAAATAATAGTTTTTTTTTATATAGTATAATAAATAAAATAAAATAAATAAATACAGTATAAAAAAAAAAACAAACAAATTGGAAGTAATAATTGTAATTATAAAAACTGTAAAAGCTATCTAGGTAATATAATAGCACCATTTTTTCTTTTATATCAAATGTTATAAGGCAATTTGCATTATATGTATACTAAAGTCCTATTGCACCCTATAATTAATTCCACCATTTATAGCTTTAAAATTAAACTTTGTATTACGATAGTTAAGGTAGAAATACGTAACTAAAATTATAGCAATACATATATTTTTTCAATTTTAATAGTACCTAATATTGTGTTTATATAAGTATCATATAATTATAATATGCATATGTAATCTTAATATTCATTGAGACCGAAAGTTGAACTAATATTCATTGAGAAAGAAAGTTTTCTTCTGAAAACAATAAAACTTTCTTTTCCCCAGGGGGGAGGGATGTTGTGACTCAGGTACCCAATGCCCCGAATCACAACGATAAGGGCAATACATCAATATATTGTCCTATACAATATATTGATGTATCTCAAGTTGACCCTGAAAACCAAAAATTATTTTATTCATTTCCATTTAATTTAAATTTCGCTAAAAACCATTCTCCCTTGTTATAATAAAATGCAATTATGCATAAATTGCATTTTGTTATCAGACACACATTCCACTCACACGGTATGCACACTTACCTACATAGTGTCTTCTTACTTTTTTTCTGTATGTACAGTGTACATACGTACATTACTTACTTCCTCCAATCTAATTGTATGTACATACATACATACATACAATTATCAGAATTATTCGCGCCCTCTTAAAATTAAAATTTCAAGACGGGCGCACAAGTGCATATCAAATTACAGTTTTGCATAGATGCATATAGCTTGCATCAAAACTTTTGTGCATTTTCTCACGTACGTTTTTTCAACGTCGTGAGAAAACAATAAAAAAAAAGAAAAAGCTTTTGCAAGATATCGTGGGTACCTGGGTGCAATTTGCCCAAACCTCGGGGAGTCCGTTTTTTAAGCCCGTCGAGAATAGTTTCGCTTTTCAAAAAAGAAATCTCAGAGTTAAAAAAAAGGAGTGAAATACTAAAATTAAGAAATCTCTTCGAAGCCTATTAAGGTGAATCTGATAAAGCTTAGAAATATAATAAAGTGAAATACACAAAATTTAGAAATCGGTGCTTCAAACCAATTAAGGTGAATCAGACAAAGTTTATTTTAAGAAAAAGTGGAATACTAAACTTTTGGAATCCTTTTTGAAACCAATTAAAGTCATACTTATACCAATGTGAAACTGATAATGTTTAAATGAAAATTAAAGTGGAACTGCTAAAATCGGCTACTATTGAATAAAGAAAATTACATATTTTTTTTAATAACTGCTTTAAATTTTCACCCTTGGATCTCCCTCTTAACCTTAAAAGTGGTGTGCTCTTCGCTTGGAGCACGGCACATCATAACACACAACACCCCCCCCCCCACACACTCAAGGAAGTTCTCTGAAATTTATAAGCTAAAAGTAATATGACTTGTGTAAAGGAAGATTTGTTTTTTAGATTAGCAAGTGCACGTCTCGGCCAAGTCAAATATACTGACGAATATTAGAAATCCTTTAAAATTCTATTGACAGTACCGGCGGATCATCTCGGTGGCCTCTGCGATGGATTCCCCAGCAATGGAGAAATGTAAGTCGTTACCTCCTAATTTGTTGACTATATTGTTTTTTTTTTAATATTATATCAATCAACATATAATATTAAAAAAAAAAAAGGTTAAAGGATAAAGAGAGGAAATTAATGCAGATACAGTCCTCGTGTAGTCAAGAAAGTTATTTTTAAAGAGAAAAAATAAGATAAAATATTTTAGATCTTCGAATAAACTTAGAGTAAGCTAAGAAGTTTCTCATACTGACACTAGTAACCCCTAAAGAAAGGAGATTGTAGCTTATCACAATAATTCAGAGATTTGGCCAGGGCGTTCTGGTAGTCTAGCGAGGAGGTAATCTTAGACGTTAGAATTGGTACTGAATATATATATATGTATATACATGCACTTATTTGAATTTAAACAACTGTAGCTTACCTGTAATAATGTATATTGGATTTTTTTTCGTGATTTTGGACCGACTGTAAATATATCGATTAAGATTTTTTGGAATTTGATTAGCCTATAAAGATATCGAGTAAGACTTTTTGGAATTCGATTAGACTATAAAGATATCGAGTAAGATTTTTTGGAATCTGATTAGACTATAAAGATATCGAGTAAGATATTTAAGAATTCCATTAGACTATAAAGATATCGACTAAGATTTTTTGGAACCTGATTAATCTATAATGATATCGAGTGAAATTTTGGTTGCGAATTTGTGTAACCTATAATGATATCGAATAACTGTCTGTTGAATACGATTAAATCTATACTAAGTAATACAGTCAAGGAATACTTGTACTGATTGCATTGTTATTCCCAATAACAATAATTGATAGAGTGCTATGATATTTTTCTGTGAGGGCGATCTCCTAATAGGCAATCAATTGAGCTTCCTAAAAGAAAAAAAAATTTGAATAAATCTTCTTGTTTATAACGTAATGACGATATAAAGTTTTCATTATTCTCCCATCATTCTCCTGGAGCCCTCTTAACCTGAAGGTTGACTAGGTCCGCTCTCGTCTTCTCTATTCACAGGTCATAACAGGGTCATTGAAAATTATCTTCCCTCAGTGTCGAATGGGTGTTTGGGGCGAGCAGAGAAGGCAAAACATCTGCCGCTTCACTAAAGGTAAGGGTAGGTGGTGTATTGGTCCCTTCAGGATCGGGTGTATGCTTGGGTTTTTGGCTTGCCAGGCACGATTTTTTTGTATATTGCTGGTGGCACAGTGGCAGGTTTTCGTGGAACCTCCCCACACTCTCCGCCAATAGCCTAGGCGAGCTAGCGTGCCGGCCTGTGATCTGTCAGCTAATGCTGACAGTCTGGACTTCACGTCCAAAGTACATCACTCTTCATACTTCCATAACAAATTGGCGGCCAACGCGGGGCCACCTCAGTTGGACTTCGGTGGTCTAATTGTGACATTTGCTGGGGACTGAGACTTGTTGTGAGATGGTCATTTGGCATTTTGCTAATTGACTGACCTCAAGCTTCATATCCAGTGGAGGTTACTTGCCGACCTGAGTCTGACTGGTTTTGTTATCTGAATTATTTTGGTAAAGTTTTCGCGAGTTTTTTTTTATATTTGATTAAAGTAAAGTTTTTGGTTGTGATTCAGTTTTTGGTACTTTTTTTTCTTCTGCAGTTCGACTTTAGGTTTGACTTTGGTCAAGCCTCAAGTTGGAACAATTGTCGAGTTTTTTGAATTTTTTTTTAAAAAATTTTAATTTGAATTGATTTTTCCCGCTGGCCTTCTGCTATGGAAATAGTAGGTGGCCTCACAACTTTTTGCTTGTGCTCTCACGGGGTCGTATCTTTGTTGGACAACTGGCTGGACAGAGTCATGAGTCTGTGAGATGACTTTTTGGCATTTTGCTAACTAGTTGACCAGATTCATGGCGCTGCCCAACTGGAAGGTTAGTTAGACATGGCATCGAACGAAGGGGAAGGAAAGAGTTGTTGGTGGATGGAAGTGATGCTGGAGACCTTCAGTAATCAGGAGTTGGCATACTGCTAACTGCCTGGCTGAACAATCTCTAGTAGCATTTTCAGTCTCTAGCATCTACAGCCCGACTCTTCCCAGATTTCTGTCAGGACTCAAGATTTTTCATGCACACACTCACACTACTTATCCTTACCGCATAATTTCTGTCCTAATTGGAGAGAGAGTGAACCTGGAAGACTTTTGTGTTGAGAGTAATTGGATAGTGAGGGAGAAATTGTACGATTTGGTTTTTTTTCTTTTTGGTTGACTTGAAATTTTGAGTTTAGCTCATTGTTTGATTTTCATTCATTGGAGTTTGGCTCCTCGTATGTTTTTTCATAATACCTAGTACGGTAGTATTGCACTTTGGAACAGACATTTGAAGTTTCAGTTTCTCTAGATTGTCCATATCGTTTACTCAGCTTAGCCATAACTTTTGAAATCAATTTTCACGCTTTTCCTTGTCTGATCTGCATCATCATCTTGATTAAGCATCAACCTTCAGCTGAGGAAAATCTTGGCTACTCCTTGAAACAGTCTTTTCGGTAGCGCTGATTCCAGTTTTAATAGAGCAGCTCGTTTTGATCGAGACTCCGTCATCTTTCTATATCCTCTTCAATCTCGTCTGATCTTTTTGGTTAAAATAGAGTCACATTTTTGCTGGTTAAACGTTCGGAATTTCATCATGGCAACCTTCCGCACACCACCTCCGGGTAATGCTCCTATACAGAGGCCAGACCAGTGTACCATCTGTCAAGAGGGAGGTTTGTCTGCCACGAAGAAGCCTTTAGCCGCCATTTGTGGGCACATATTTCATAGAGCATGACTGCGAGAATGGATAAATGCACATGCAAACTGTCCAAACTGCAGAAGTCCTCTCACTCAGCAGGACTTCGTGGCTTTTACTGGTGCGATCCTAAAGAGGTGTCCCACTAGGCACGGGAGTTCAGATCCTCCACAGCAATCATTGCAGTTCAATGTGCCTCCACCGAACCTGTCGTATAACGGAAATAATTCTGAATCATCCTTAGATGAATTCATCTTCAGAGTGGAAGCACTGACTTTTCCTCGTTTTTAGGAGACATCGGCTTACTTATCAAGCACATGTTCGCCCTGTTGACAGGACCGGCTAAAGACTGGTTGTTCAGTCCACATATATAATCTCGCGATGAGTCCTTGGTTCATCCCCAGATATATACCTAAAAAGATAAAAAAACAAAACACAAAGAATCTTATCTTAAAATAATTTAAACAAAAAATACTTATCTGAGGCTAGGGAACTTCCCCCCTTCAATTCAACGCCGTCCTAAAACTTCCTCTACTATTTTTTCACCTGAAAATAAACGAAAACTCTTATAAATATATAATAAATAGAATAAATATAACAAACTTACCAAAAAACTCCTACCGCAGTATATTTACACATTGACATATCAAAAATGTCAACATATCACCATATGTTCTCGCCTTCGCCGCAGTCAGAGTTCAGTGCAGCGTTAATGGTCCCACAATGACGTCAATGTGTGACGCCGCCGCCGTCAAAGTTTAACAAACCTTGAAAACGAACGTTGCCAAGGCAACCCATCATGAAGCCAAAACGTAGCGGTTCGCTGCGGCTATAAAAAGCGACGAGCTGCAGCAGAAGCACCCATTCCCAATTCAGAATGTGATCTGAAAACATCAGAATTTACTCTGATTTTCCACATTATCCAAACCAAATCTTGTTTCCATCCCACACCTGAGTAGGAATTTACTCCTACTGCAGAAATTTAATTCTGCTAATTCCATCCCACACCTAAGTAGGAATTTACTCCTACTGCAGAAATTTAATTGTGCTAATTCCATCCCACACCTAAGTAGGAATTTACTCCTACTGCAGAAATTTAATTCTGCTAATTCCATCCCACACCTAAGTAGGAATTTACTCCTACTGCAGGAATTTAATTCTGCTAATTCTATCCCACATCTAAGTAGGAATTTACTCCTACTGCAGAAATCTAATTCTGCCTATTTTTCGTCTCCCACCTGAGTAGGAATCTACTCCTACTGCAGAAATCTACTTCTGCTTTAATTTTGTCCTACGTATAAGCAGGAATTTACTCCTGCCAGAGAAATTTACTTCTGTCAAGTGATAATTGTTTCAGCACAGCTATCATACTTCTACTCTATTAATAGTGGATTTTCTTTCTCTTTTTTTCAGAGATAAGGGGAACAGACCTCAGCGGCAGCATTTGTTTTATTTTATTGAATTTTTTTATCTATATTTGAACTCACTGAATTCTTTGAATTATCGTAGTAGGCTAGGTTAATTTTAAGTGTTGAATTATTTTTCATAGGCTAAGATCACGTTAAAAAATTGAATTTGTGATAATAGTTTGTAAGCTATATTTGAATTAAAAAATTTTATATTTGAATTTACAACAGTTGAGTTATCCTTTAGACCGGCACCCCCCTTTAGCTTGAGCACAGATCTCACACTGGTACTGGTCTCTATTAAGAGATAATCTGACGCCGACGTGGGAATATATCAGGAACGGACTACTAAGTGAATGGGGAGTTCCAAAGGACGACCTGAAAGTCAGAATCCAGCTGATGTCGCTGGGAATGAAACAGGAAAGAAAGAAATTGGCACATATTTCCGTGTCGATGCCAGACGACATTCGACCGTATGACGAAGTAAGACTGCTCGGGCGATCCGAGACTGGGTTACTTGATAGTGGTGCCACTGTCAGTATCCTAGGCCAAGGAGCCCTAGAGAGGCTTGAGGAAGCAGAGGTTGAATGGAAGAGGTATCGGACACAGGTACAAGTAGCTAACGGTGCCATGACGACTGGTCATGGTCATGTGGACTTGGACATCACTTCCCGTGGTAAGACCCAAAACGTGCGTCTTTACGTGGTTCCTTGGCTCACACAGGCACTATATCTAAGAATAGACTTCTGGTGTCTATTTGGGTTGGCTCCAGATGTCCTGAGTATAGTTGCAGAGGTGACACCAAGTCTAATAGCTACCCCTGACACCGACTGTCATGTTCTTCCTGCTATAGATAAACAACGTCTAGAAGCCACTAAACAGCTTTTTCCTTCTTTCGCCTCTTTAGGCTTGGGAAAAACATCTGTGGTCACTCACAGGATCGAGACGCATGACGCAACTCCGATAAAACAACGTGTTTATCCGATATCACCGGCAGTACAGAATTTGATGGATGCTGAATTACGACGACTGCTATCGCTGGGTGTGATAGAGGAGAGCCAGAGTCCTTGGAGCTCTCCAGTTGTACTAGTGAGGAAGCCTGGAAAGGTCCGGCTTTTTTTATGCCAGGAAGTCAACTCTGTTAATAGGAAGGACGCCTATCCGCTGTCGCAGATCGATACGCTTCTGAGTCGACTTCCTCCGGCAAACTACATCACAAGCCTGGACCAGCGGTAGACTTGCCCGGTGGAGTTTGAAGCTTCAAGGTTTCGGCTGCACCATTGAGCACCGAAAAGGAAGCCTGAACGTCGTTCCTGATGCGCTGTCACGAATTGATTGTGACAGCTTAACAACACCTGAAAAACCTGTCCCGGAAGTTGACCTTAGTTCTCATTATTTCAACTCGTTGGGATATGAGGAACGGAGGCATAAGGTTAAATCAGCTTCTGGTAAACCACCAGATCTTTGCGTCAAGGATGGCTTCGTTTATATTTGGACTGTTCCGAGAACAGGTGATCCAATTCAGGAGGAAGAAGCTTGGAAGTTTTGGATTCCACGAGGGCTTGTCTCCGACGTTATTTCATCGCCTTTCTAGGTCCATATCCCAGGTCAGTGAAAGGAAATGTCTGCATATTGATAATTCTTGACCACTTTTCTAAGTTTCCAATTCTCAAACCTATGAGAAAGGCATCTACTCTCAATGTGTGAAAGTTCATCGAGACTGAGGTATTTCACGTGTTCGGAGTTCCGGAAACGATAGTTTCTGACAATGTAGTCCAGTTTTGCTCAGCCCACTTCGCCAGTTTACTGGACAAGGTGAAACAAGGGTGAAACACTTGCGAACGGCAGTTTACTCGCCGCAAGAAAACGCCTCAGAGCGAGTGAACAGGTCTCTATTGTCAGGGACTAGAGCATACATCCGGAAGGAACATACCAAGTGGGATGAGAAGTTAAGCCATATAGCTAGCTCCCTTAGGAGCTCTTTCCACCAAGCAACTGGCTTCTCTCCCTACCGAACACTCTTCGGTCAACAGATGATTGATCATGCGAGCTTCTATTCCATCCTTAGGAGCCTCAACTCTTAATGAGCCTCTGAGAGTAGATGCTGAAGACAAATTGAGATTGACCCACGCGAAAGTGCAGGAGAACCTAAACTACGCATTCGAACAGGGTTCAAAGGCTTATAATCTCAGAGCGAAGCCTGTTAATTGTAAAGTGGGTCAAGAAGTATTCAGACGGAATTTTGCTCAAACCAATTTCCAGCAGCAGACCAGTGCTAAACTAGGTCGTCAGTTTGTAAAGTGTCGAATTAAGCCAACGACGGAAGTCTATGCTATACAGTTTGGAGCTCAGGAAAGCCTAAACAAGGGCTGTAAGAACTCCAACATCTACAACTGTTCAGACAGCCAAGCTGCGCTCCTAGCTCTTTCCTCTCAAGATTTTGAGTCGAAACTAGTTTGGAGCTGCTACTCGAAACTCCAACTATTGTCTAGGGACAACCAAGTAACCTTGAAGTGGACGGTAATGAAAAAGCGGATGAGCTGGCTAAAACCGGAGCTGAATGTCCGTATATTGGTCCCTATCCGACATTTGGCCTACCAAAAAGCCACTTTAGGGAGGAACTGCTTAAGTGGGAAAACAGGCAACTGGATCTCCTTTGGCGTAGCGCGCCAGGCATGAGGCAGGCGAAGAAATTCTTCAATCCTTCTCATTTCCTGTCGCGTCAACTTATTGGACTTAGCAGACAGTCGCTCAGACTATTTGCTAACTCAGTCACTGGTCATGGCCCCTTCCGTCACTTCCTGCTGAAGATAGGCAAATGCGACAGTGAACTGTGTCGACTGTGCGAAGAGGAAGATAAAACCTTGATGCACGTTATATGCGAGTGCCCAGCACTTGCAAGTCTAAGGCTACAAATCACTGTAAGAGAACTTATCTCTCCAGATAATGTCTGCATTCTAACTCCGAAAGTAATAATCGAGCTCGTTAAAAGACTTGATTTTGCATAATCACTATAGGGGAAGGCACAATAGATCAACTATGGTCGCGGTATCCGCAGGGTCCTGGAGGCCTGGTCGCCCCTACTCTTAACATTAACATTAAGCCAACGACAGGAAACTCCTTGTATGAGCTTGAGGATCTTCAGGGGAGAACCTTAGAAGTCTATCACGCCAAGGACATCAGGCCATGATACCCATATTCTCGGACATGTCATCTATCTATTGCAATGTTTATTCCTGGTAGCCCTAATAAGGCATCCAGCCAGCTTAACTGGTAAACTACAGTGTGCCAATGTGCCGCTTAGGACCCTCCCAGCCTAGCGGTCGGCATACCTCTTGGACAATAGATACGTTATCCCAGTTCCTCGCCTGACAATGCGTCAGAGCCCCTACGGCAGGATTTGCCGTGGGAATTCCACTTGCTTAACGTCTTTATGAAATCAAGGAAGAAAACCAGCCTTGTCACTACCTCAAAGACGCCTTGAGGACACACCCCTGAACAAGCGTGGTCGGAGATCTGAGTGAGATGTCAGGGCTGGGAAAGCATTGCGATCAGTTGGTTAGGTTACTGACCGCGAACTTCTCTCGGCATCTCGGTGAAGGAAGGCAGGGGGCTGACTGGCTGGATTTTTCGGGTTTCCAACATGTCAGTGCACCTCTGGTTCCCGACACGGAGAATGATGTCGAGATCTGATCCAAGACTAACGGGATTTCAGGGATGTGCCTTCGATTCGTCACTTCTCGAGCATACCAGACTGTCTTTGACAACCCGTCGCATCCGTCTGGCTTCCGTGATGGAGATACTTTCATAGATCGTGGGTCGAGTCACACATTGGGCACCCGCAGCGATGAGGCCTATGATTTAAGACCGGCTAGTTCAGTCCACCATTTTTTTTTACAGTCGTCTGGACCACATGTGGTCTAGACTACCTTGCCCTGTTATGATCGTAGCGTACTGCAGGCAGCAGTACGCTACCCGACGCCTAGCAGCAGCACACAGCGTGGGCCACACGTCGAACGTGCTGCTGACGAGACTCGAGCGGACGAGTCAGGTCTGACCGGGACAAGTACCCGACCGAACGGAATAAAGAAGAAGATTTTTTTTATGGAGGGTGCTGACAGTTATTTATACACGAGATCTAAGTTGGAAAAAAGAAAAAGTCGTAGTGACGTGAGCCTAGTCAAATTGGACCGTAATTTATATTCTGAAACCCGCCAGATTCTAGAAATTACCTTCAGGCTGTGTAATTCCGCATCGTGGTGGTGTCTGACATAACCGAGGAGTCACGTTCATACTTTGTGGTCCCCGTTACGCATTTGAAAGGCTCTGTTGGAGACCATTATACTGTATGGTCACTTTTCCCAGTTCTTTGGAAGCAATAAATTTGTAGCTGTCCAGTCAGAGAATCATCAGAACGAATGCAACAACTACTTAGCTGGCGCTTTTGAGGATGATTATACTTCTGCGGTGGTAAATGGAAAATTTAGACCCGACCTCAATCTTCACTAATGGGCGTGAGGCGTATTAACATAACATTTTCCCAAGTTCGCGAGTTGCAAATGTAGATGCACGGCAAGTACAAGTCGCATCAGAGCAAGTCCAGCGGGCATTTAAAACACGCAGAACTCCCACGTGGCCCCCCCCAACACACTCAAGGAAGTTCTCTGAAATTTATAAGCTAAAAGTAATATGATTTGTGTAAAGGAAGATTTGTTTTTTAGATTAGCAAGTGCACGTCTCGGCCAAGTCAAATATACTGACGAATATTAGAAATCCTTTAAAATTCTATTGACAGTAGCAGTACCGGCGGATCATCTCGGTGGCCTCTGCGATGGATTTCCCAGCAATGGAGAAATGTAAGTCGTTACCTCTTAATTTGTTGATTATATTGTTTTTTTTTAAATATTATATATTGATTGCACCTGAGCAAAAGGTTAAAGGACAAAGAGAGGAAATTAATGGAGATACAGTCCTCGTATAGTGAAGAAAGTTATTTTTAAAAAGAAAAAATAAGATAAAATATTTTAGATCTTCGAATAAACTTAGAGTAAGCTAAGAAGTTTCTCATACTAACACTAGTAACTCCTAAAGAAAGGAGATTGTAGCTTATCACAATAATATAGCGACCTGGCCAGGGCGTTCTGGTAGGCTAGCGAGGAGGTAATTTTAGACGTTAGAATTGGTATTGATTGATATACATACACTTATTTGAATTTAAAAAATTGTAGCTTACCTGTAATAATGTATATTGGATTTTTTTTTCGTGAGTTTGGACCGACTATAAATATATCGAGTAAGATTTTTTGGGAATTTGATTAGACTATAAAGATATCGAGTAAGATTTTCAGAATTCGATTAGACTATAAAGGTATCGAGTAAGATTTTTTGGAACCTGATTAATCTATAATGATATGTGATGGGTGACTCATGCTTGAAAATAAACCACGAGGAAAATTCAATCCTGTAACATGTTTGGTTGTGGTGTCCGTGTCACGTGAAGTGGCAATGGCGCTTGTCATCAAAGTTGGCCACATTGTGTAGTCAGGGTTGGCCCACTATGATTATGCTTGAATGATGCCCAAAAAACGTCCAGCACGAATCCCAAGGAAGTCCGTTAATAAAACACCAGCTAAAGGAAGATACCCGCCAAAAAAGCCCAGAAAAATCCCTCTTAAAACAATGCAAGAGATAAGTGCATCTGAAAGGCGTCAATAACGTACATTGACGGAATATATAACATTATTGGCGCAGACGGTAGGATAGAAGAAGCCAAGTTTCTACAGCTCAAGAAAGTATAAGCGCTCGAAAACCCGCTATCCTGCGAACAACAAAGGGGTTGATTAGATTGGACCTCCAACGCTCGGTTTTTGGACAGCTTTAACTGCTTCTGTTAGAAAACACGCAGCCACCCCCTCATCAAAGCACACCAGTGCCAACGGTGGACATTAGCGGGCTTCATCCCAGCCCAGGATAAAAGACGCCCACATCCAAAAGTTTTAACTCTACACGTGAAGGATGGAAGTATCCACAACCGTCAATCTGCGATCCAGAGCTGAAAGGGACTCCGAAGTAGGCAACGCGCCCCCCCTTTCAGCTTTTATCCGGGAGAACTTAAGATGGCCAAGGGCCCCCCGGCAGCACCAAAACTCCCCATCACCAGAAAAGGACAGCGATCCTAAATTGAGTAGGACCTCGAAGACGGCAAAGCCCCCCTCTAAATTTGAACCAAAGGTAAATAAGACGGCAGGAGCCCCCTAGCTGCAAACTCGACGCACGGTGGTAAATGAGCGAAGAAAGCTCCCACTAGGTGTTACGTACACTCCTTACCAAAATAAATTACGTATATACATACGTACATTACATATCAGGCCTACGTTTATCCAAAAGAAAATACATACATACTTAAATTGATTCTTAACAAAAGAAAATATGTACATGCATTGCATATGACTCTACAATTCTTTTCAAAAGAAAATATGTACATACCTACATTGCATAGCAAGAAAAATTAATCATTGCATGCATGTACATAACTGCGGTACATTATACCTAAAGAATGGCGCGTACATACATATTATTACTGACCTACAGCAATTATTTCCGCATATAAAACAAGTGGAAAAAGAAAGTGAGGTAATACCCCTGCGCGCAAGAAATCCCACATTGTAATTATCGCCGGAGGTAAAACAAATGTATGTATGTAGGTAACCAGATTGATGGTTCACGATGAATGACGTGAAGTAGTAATGACCAGCTGCAAGCATTTAGTGAAATTTATATTTATGTATGTACGTATAGAAACAAAGTAGAAACGTTTAACGAAAATAATATTTGCGGATGAAAAACGATGGATGATAATGGCCAGCTGTAGATATTGAGTAAAGTGCAATTTATATATATGTATATGTATAAGGCGAGCGCTGTGAGGAAATAAATTAAGAGTTTTAGCTTTACTTCCGTAGCAGTTAAGGTTAAATTTTAGTATAAATATTATAACGTTTTAATTAAAATTAATTAATAAGACAGTTGCAATCGTAACTCACAAGAAACACATCAAGTAGTTTTTACTAGGAGCAAAGCTGTTCAGCTACACCACTACACCACACTAGGAGCAAAGCTACATTAGCTACTCCACTACACTAAACATAGGAGCAAAGCTACATTAGCTACTCCACTACACTAAACATAGGAGCAAAGCTACATTAGCTACTCCACTACACCACACCAAGGAGCAAAGCTACATTAGCTACTCCGATAAATCAACGTACCTACGAGTAAGCTATTTCTAACAGTCAGATCAACAAATAAGGTGCTTGTATGAGAGTACTTGGCTATAGTTTGATAGCAAGTACTTCATGAACTCAAAACAAGTTTCCTCGCAAAGAAACAGCAACACGCTGCCGGAAATCTCACGACTTCAACCAACTCCACAACAATCTTCCTCGCCGGGCGACGCACAGGAAGTACCGCCTCGGTACGAAGGAAGCAACGCGGGAGCAACATCTGCACCAGAGGGTGAAGTACAAACACCCCCAACAGGCTCAACAGTAAAGGGAGTTACCCTTAGGAGCCGGAGAATCCTGACAGGTCCCCAACAAGTAAGGCATAATTTAAATTTAGAATAATATTTAAAGAATTTAGAAGAGAAAGTGCGAAATTCCTCCGAACTCTGTACTTCAGTGCGATTCGGTAGAAAAATAAATTGAAAAGTCTCGAAAAGCAAGACTTGAAACAATCGCCAAATTCAAAATAAATGCAGAGAAGTTCAAAAAGAGCTTGCAAGAGTTTGGAGAATTTTCGCACTCTCTCGGCGTAGTTATTATTCAAAATAAGTGTTAATTTAAGAGAAAATGACATCGAAGACAGTGTCAGTGATTCCACCGCGAGTGAGATCTTTTAAATTGGCTGTGCGACTCCCTTCTGGAAACCAGCATAGAAGAAACTAGCTCCCCAAAAGTGCCAAAATCAAGCTCAAAAATCCCCAATCCAAGTATAGCAGATTACGCTAAAATCGCAAAGCTAACTGCCCAGCTCGTCCCCCTCTTCTCGGGTGAACAGCATTCAAAATTGAGCCTTGAGCTCCAAACATTCCTAGGATGCTGTAGGCAGGTGATACAGTGCATATCGGTGGAAGAGCTATCAACTTTCCTGCAAATCTTCCCCACCAGACTTCGAGGCGAAGCTTATCACCTTTTTGCTTCAAATATGCCGACTACTTTTAAAGAAGTAGAAAAAAAGCTAAATCGCACATACCTGCCTAGAGAAACTTACCAGGAACTGGTAAACAAGTTAATCACAACAAGGCAGTATCCTTTGGAAAATCTCACAGCCTTCACGGCACGAGTGAAGCAGATGCTTGCACTCTGCAATGAGGCAGCAGAATCCAAATACGGAGCAACAGCAGCACAAGCTGTGGAAATTCAGCTTGAGGACTTCGCCAAAAATGCCTTAAAAACAAGAGTCAATAACCCCTATATGTGTCAGTACCTGTTGACAATGACCGACGGCACTGTAGATGAATTAGTCTAAAGGGCACTTGATATGGAGCGTCTCCAGCAAAGTGCTCTATTCCTGAAACCTCCAGGGCAAATTCAAACCCATATGATGCAGAACACAATGCCAAATTCTGTCAGTGCGATGATATCTAATCACGTACAATTTAGTCAAATTAGTTCACCTATAAACCAAAGCGTATATAATCCTGGCACCATACCAGTTTCACGGGAACCCCGCCAAAACAATATGCCCACGAATTCACACAGTCACATGCAGCAGCCACAGTTCACACAGTCAAACACATCACCATACATACATCAAACAGGAGCCAAGACCTCCAAACACAAATTTTAATGTACAAAATAAAAATAATTATTTAAATAAAATAAATTGTAGTTTTTGTAACTTAAGAGGCCACACCTACGCCGATTGCCTCAAACGAAAAAATACACCGTACTGTGTGAACTGCAAGATATATAATCATGACGTACGTAACTGTCGAAGAAACAATTGTTATGGATGTATGTTGAGCGATTGGTCAGGACGTGAAGTCCAAACTGCCAGCATGAGCTGACAGATCACTCGATGACAGCGTTAGTACAGGGCGGCACGCTAGCACCTCGGCTAAGGGTGGCGGAGAGTGTGGACGAGTTCCCGAAATAACCTGCCGCTTGTCACCAACCATAATCAAAAAAAGATTTTCGTGCCTACAACCAACAAGCCAGCACACACTCGGTCCTGAAGGAACCCTTACGTCACTTACTTACATTCCAATGAAGGCGCAGATGGTCTGCCTTCTTTGCCAAGCCCCATCCTCACATTGACTTTGGGTGGCACAATTATCCAAAGTCCCTTTGTTGACCTGTAAAGAGATTATAGCGGACCTATACAACCTTCATGATAGAGGGCTCCAGAAAGAGGAAGGAGAAAATAAAACCTTTAAGAGTTCATTTCTACGTTATAATTGTCGATGAGAACTATCCTCAAGTCAAAGTACGTGCATACATAGATCTTTGGGTAAGTATACCATTAATAAGAGTAATCGTATAGCATTAAGTAAGGACCGAAAGGGTATATACGTAAGTATATCATTGAATTCGAAAACTACCTCAACGTATAGCATTAGGTATGTATATAGATAGATAGAGTCGGCTAAAAGAATCTTTTTCAGAATTATACCTGGACAAAGATTCTACTAGGCTAATTATATAGTTATGTAAATATTATTATTGGAAAAATTCATTATGTATATAGTTACACTAGGCTAATTGGGTAGTTATGTAAATAGTATTATTGGAAAAATTCATTATATATATAGTTACACTAGGCTAATTGTGTAGTTATGTAAATAGTATTATTGGAAAAATTCATTATGTATATAGTTACACTAGGCTAATTGTGTAGTTATGTAAAAATGGAAGTCCATATTCAGAAATTGATAACTCATAATCATCCTTTGGTCTTATTGGAATGTGATCAATTCTTGTTCCCAATGGATTTTCTTTAGCAACAGATGCAGCTGTATAAGAATTTTTCCCACAATCGCTAGTTCCAGCTAAAATCTGTAAGACTGCCTTATCTCTGGTAATTTTTATAAATTGAGCAGTATCAAAGGCCTGAATAATGCGAGGTGCCTTACAATCCTCATTTGCCTATCTTACTCAGCATTATTGTGAGCAATATAGACATTAATCAACTGATTATTGCCGAAGAATTTACACAATCCACTTATTTGCAGCAAGTCTAATTTTCATTTTCGGTGTCAAAGTTGGAACCTTTTACTTCTTTGTTCCACCATCCAGCACTTGCAATATCCAAAATCTTTTTCTGCCTACAAACCAATCACCCTTTGAAAATTCCTTGTTGTCGGTTTCTCACTTGACTTCTTTCACGCGCTTGTTCGAGAAAATGAGACAGGTCAATGGTCTTCTTCTTCTTGGTCTTTTTCTTCACTCACATGTCACACGAGCTTGAGGAAGCATTACTCTCGGTCGGGTGCGATCGGTATGCGGTTTACTTTAAGGCCAGCTTACATGCATCAGCATCTTACCTGTAGCATATTGCTATATGCAATAGCTACGACCATAACAATACAGAGTGGTCTACACCACCCGTGGTTCAGACGACGCTGAAAAATGGTCGACTGAGCTAGCCGGTCTTAAACATAGGCCTCATCACTGCGGGCGCTCAATGTGTGTCTCGACCCACGACCCAATGTGCATTCCTCATCACTCGGATTCTACTTCCCCGATGACGCATCGAGGACACATCCCCGAAGTCTTGTCAGTCTTCGACCAGACTTCGACATCCCTCTCAGTGTGGGAAGCCAAAGCCACATCGACAAGCTGGTAACCCAAAAAATCCAGCCGTTCGATGCCGCTGTGGCTCTCCTCACCGAGATGCTGAGGAAGCCTCGCGATCAGCAACCTAAAGAACTGATTGATAAGCTTTCCCGGCGCAACATCTCAGCCTGATCTCCGACTGGCGATTGTTCAAGGGTGTGTCTCCCAGGCGTCGTCGAAGTAGTGACATGCTGACAGCCTTATACAGGAATGGATTCCAACAGGTATATCACCCACCATTGACGGGGCAATAGGAGGGCTTTGCGATATCCTATAGTTTACCAGTGAAGCTGGCTGGATGCCTTCTTAGGGCTACCAGGAATACATGTGACAATAGATAGATGACAATTTGAGACTGGATATCACTGCCTGATGTCTTTGGCGTGATAGACTCCTAACAATTTTCCCTGCAGATCCTCAAGCTCGTACAGGGAGTTTCCTTTCTTGCTTTTAACCCGACATTTGACAAATTTCCGTCCCAATTTAGCACTGGTCTGCTGTTGGAAATTGCTCTGGGCAAAATTTCGTCTAAATACCTCTTGACCCACTTTGAAATCGACAGGTTTCGCCCTGAGATTGTAGGCTCGTGAGCCCTGTTCGAATGCGTGTTGTAAGTTTTACTGCTCTCTCGCACGGATCAATCTCATTTTATCCTCAGCATCTACTCTCAATGGCTCATTAAGAGTTCCAAGGCTCCTCAAGATAGAATAGGAGCTGCCATGTTCTATCATTTGTTGACCGAAGAGTGTTCGATAGGGAGAGAGACCAGTAGCTAAATGGAAAGAGCTCCTGAGGGAACTAGCTATTTGGCTCAGTTTCTCATCCCATTTCATATGTTCCTTCCGAATATACGCTCTAATCCCTGACAATAGAGACCTATTTACTCGCTCTGAGGCGTTTGCTTGCGGCGAGTAAATTGCCGTTCGCAAGTGCGTCACCCCATACTTGTCCAGCAATCTGGTAAACTGAGTCGAGCAAAACTGGACTCCATTGTCAGAGATGATCGTTTCCGGGACCCGAACACGTGGAACACTTCCGTCTCAATTAATTGGCACACATTGAGTGTAGATGCTTTTCTCATCGGTTTGAGAATCGGAAATTTTGAAAAGTGGTCAAGAACTATCAGAATGCAGACGTTTTTTCACTGATCGAGGATATGGAACTAGAAAATCAATGTACAGCTTTTGCCATGGTCTTTCTGTCACAGACTGGACTCTCATAGGTGGTCGTAAAATAGTATTGGGAGCTTTCGTTTTCTTACACACGTTACAGGCGCCTACGTAGTTTCTGACATAAACTGTCATTCGCGGCCAGTACAGATGTCTTCGCAGACGTTCCAGTGTTTTCCTTATACCTCCGTGTGAAGCCAGCGGCGGATCATGAGCCCTTGAAATGACGTCGGTGACAAGCCCTCGTGGAATCCAAAGCTTCCAAGCTTCTTCTTCCTGAATCGGATCGCCTGTTCTCGGAACAGTCCGAATGTAAACGAAGCCATCCCTGACGCAAAGATCTGGTAGTTTGCCAGAAGTCGTTTTAACTTTATGCCTCAGTTCTTCATACTGCAACGAGTTGAAATATGGCGAACTAAGGCCAACTTCCAGGCCAGGATCTTCATTTGTGGTCAGCCTGTCACAATGAATGCGTGACAGCGCATCAGGGACGACTTTCATGCTTCCTTTTCTGTGCTCAATAGTGAAGTCGAAGCCCTGAAGCTTCAAACTCCACCGCGCAAGTCTACCGCTGAGATCCTTTTGAGACATCAGCCATTTCAAGCTCGCATGATCAGTCACTATCTTAAACGGCATGAGTTCTATGAAGGGCCGGAATTTCTGTACGCTCAAGATTGCGGCTAAGCATACTTGCTCTGTGACGGTATAATTTCTTTGTGCTGAGTTCAACTTTTTCGAGACGTAGGCTATTGGCTTCTCGTGGCCATCGTCATCTAGTTGAATCAGCACTCCTCCAATACCTTGTTAGCTCGCATCGCACTGTATAACGAATGGTTTGGTGAAGTCTGGACTCACCAGCAACGGAGCAGAAGTAAGTTTTTGTTTGAGAAGATCAAGAGACGTCTGGGCTTCAGGTGTCCATTTGAACTGACTAGGGTTTTTCAAGGTGTCTGTAATGGAGGCAGTCAAGTCAGCATAGTTCGGGATGAACCGTCTATACCATCCTGCCATACCTAGTAGGCGTCGGGCCTGCCGAACAGTTTTAGGTGACGGATAGTCAACTATAGCTGAAATTTTGTCAGGGTCAGTTCTCATACCTCCCTTTCCGACAATAAAACCCAAGTATTTGGTCTCTTTGATACAAAACTTGCTCTTCTCGACGTTGATAGTGAGGCCCGCTTTCCTCAAACATTCCGCTACACGGGATAGTAGCGTGAGATGCGAGTCAAAGTCTCGTGACAGAATTAATAAATCGCCTAGATAGACGAGAACGTTCTCACGCAGATCGAAAGGAATGACTTTATCCATGAGGCGGCACATCGTTTGTGGAGCGTTGCATAGGCCGAATGGCATCACCGTGTACTGATAGAGAGGATGACCAGGCACTGTAAAAGCGGTTTTCTCTCTGGAATCAGTGTCGAGTGGGATCTGCCAGAATGCGTCTTTCAGGTCCAGGCTCGTTATGTAGTTTGCCGGAGGAAGTCGATTCAGAAGTGCGTCTATCTGCGGTAGCGGATAGGCATCCTTCTTCGTACCAGAGCTGTCCTTTCTGGCGTCAAAACAAAGCCGGACCTTTCCAGGCTTCCTTACCAGAACAACTGGAAAGCTTCAAGGACTCTGGCTCTCCTCTATCACACCCAGTGATAGCATTCGCTCTAATTCGGCATCCATCAAAATTTGTACTGCCGGTGAAATCGGATAAAACCTCTGTTTTATCGGAGCTGCGTCATTCGTTTCAATCTTGTGAGTGACCAATGATGTTTTTCCCAGGCCTAGAGAGGCGAAAGAGGGGAAAACTTGTTTGGTGGCTTCTAAGTGTTGTTGGTCGAGACTAGAAAGAATATGGCAGTCGGTGTCAGAGGTAGCTATTACACTTGGATTCACTTCTGCGACTATACCCAGGACATCTGGAGCCAACCCAAATAGACGCCAGAAGTCTATTCCCAGATATAGTGCCTGTGTGAGCCCAGCAACCACGTAAAAACACACGTTTTGGGTCTTATCACGGAAAGTGACATCCAAGTTAACATGACCTTCCACAGTCGTCATGGCACCGTTTGCTACTTGGACCTATGTCTGATACTTCTTCCATTCGACATCTGCTTCTGCAAGCTTCTCTAGAGCTCCCTGGCCTAGAATACTGACAGTGGCACCACTATCAAGTAATCCAGTCTCAGTTCGCCCAAGCAGCTTTACTTCGGCGTACGATCGAATGTCGTCTGGCATCGACACAGAAATCTGTGCCAGTTTTTTTCTTTCTAGTTTCATTCGTCGACAGTATTCCCGCCAACGAATGGTAGATCGTTTCTTTTTCGGTCTCATATCCAGGTCAGGAAACATAATGTCAGCTAACTCCGCCACCGAGGAGAAAATTCGGCCTCTTGCTGCTCTGTATTTCTGCAGACGCGTATGATACGGTGTCAGCGGATGTAAAACTGGCTCACGCCCACTCGTCATCTCAGAGCTTGGTGGCCGTTTCAAAACAAAAATGACAGGAGGCCAAATCTCCTACTCAGTAACCTTGTCAGCTATGCGTGCTATAGGTGTCAACGGGACATCGAAAATTAAAGACTCTTCTAAAGAAGTGTCTAATAATGGCATAGGCTCCCCAGAAGTGGAAATGGGAGCTTGAAGATCTGCGGAGAAGTCTATTAAGTTCTCCGCCTCTGCCAATGAAGTAATCGTACAATCAGGTGTTTTACTGATATCATCAGAGTCACTGGATGATATCAGAGGATATATCAGGGAATTATCGCTAGTGTCTGCAAATGGAGCGGACCTTCCTCCTTGTTCACAGCTTGAACTGGAGTGTTCGATGCATTGATTGCTCGCGATGTCGACGCTGGTCGGAAAAAGGTGGTGGTATTCCCGACCCGTCTGAAGTTTTTCTGTTGACATCGAATGCAATCTGGCTTGAAGGTGTTCATCCGTCCACATCCGTAACAGAACACAACTTGTCGTTCGTGCCGGCAATCTTGGTAAAAGTGACCGGGCTGGTCACAATTCCAGCAGGTTACATTTTTCGGGGTTGAAATAGCAGATAGTGAGACTTGCTCACTGCGTTCAGGTGACGAATTCAGTTCAGCCTCAGTCGAATAGTATCCATCCACCTCACTGACTCTTTGTCCGCGATACGCGTTCCAACTACTTGCTGTCGCGATGCGCTGCTGCGTCGCTTGAATTTGATTCACAAGAATCCTGAGCTGGTGGATGGTGTTTGTATGATGCAAACAAATTTTGTTTTGTATCTCTGGCAGTAAGTTTGACTTGACTATTTCCAAAAATTCAACGTCTGGCAACGGGTTCTGCAGTTGGTCTCGTAGCTGTACCAGATGTTGGTCGTACGGAGCAAATGACTCCCCTGCTTTCTGCTTGCGCAACATAAGCTGGACCTTGACCTTAAGGTCGTCTTTCGGCACTCCCCATTCAGCTAATAGAGCTGCTTTCACATACTCCCATGACGGGGTGGAATTTTGCCTCAGGAGAGACCAGTACCAGTCCCTTGCTGGTCCAGAAAGCAGGGTCGTCATGTGACGCACCAACAGGTCGAAGTCTCCTTCCAAAGCCAAATAAGTCAAGGCTTCCACTCGAAATACAAATTCATCGACTGTGAGCCGAGAACTGTCACCGCTGTAAGATATATTCCACCTGCGGATAGGGCTGCCAGAACGTCGCTGTCCTATGCCTGCAGGGCTACGATTAGGCGGTGGTGGTGGAGGTGGTACAAAGTTTGGTGCAGGCTGATTTCCAGGCTGACCATAAGCTGATGGAGGTCGATTAAAAGATTGTCTACGCAGATTGGGAAAATCGTCAGATGGTCTGGGATTACCCATAGCCGGAGGAGGTCGTGAAAAGTCTATTGGTGGCATTGCGGCTGCTACTTGCTGACGGACACTGTTTACTAACTCAGTCCGCAAAACATGGAGGCCCTGTTCGAGACCTTCACTTACCAAGTCTTGCATTTGCATGCGTAAGCCTGCCATCAACGCATCAGTAGCTGCTGAGGTCTGTCCACTACCAGAAGGCAGCGAGCAGTTTCGTCGCGAGTTACGATTAGTAAAAGTCCTTGAATGTAGATCTAGCCTTCCAGGAGAGAGTGATAGTCGACTAGGTGGTGGAATTGTCAACGGTGGTAAGTCAAGTATGTACATGGAAGGTAATGGATCAAGGTTGACAGACTTTGCAGGCTTCGTCGTCTTCCGGACAGCACCAGTATATTCAGTGAAATCGTACTGAGTGAGATGGGCTCTGCAGAATGGGCAGTTTGAGTGCTGTCCAATCCACGTTTTCAGACAGGCCTTGTGAAACACATGTCCACAGACCGTCTTCACTGGCTTCCTCTGTCCTGACCAGTCGCTCTCTAGACAGACGGAGCACGGCTCCGGCAACAGCATCGGTACCCCAGTTGCTCGCGGTGGTATTCGCGCTGTAGCCATTGTAGGATTAGTCGTAAGTCAGGCAAAAGATTTTCAAACCAAGGATTTGGAATAGTTATCCCAAAAAAATTAAAGAAATTTGAACGTTCGGAAGAGACACGCTCTTCACAATGTGATGATGGCTAAATACTATTTTAAAGTCGAAGGTTTGGGTGAAATACTAAAATTCAGACAAAAGTTTTCCCAAACGTTCGAAAAAGTTGAGATTCAAAACAATCGAGGACTTGAAAAGTTAATCAAGGCTTCTCAAATCGAGACAATGTAAATACTGATTTCAAAAATCCAAAGTTCGGAGGCAATAGCAACTTTCTAAAAGAAATTTTCTTCTAAGAGTTCAGGAAAAGCGAAAATCCAAGGAGATTATAAAAATCAAATTAAGCGTTGCAAAAAGTTTTAACAAAACTCATACAATTTCTCCCTCACTTCCCGAAGCTAACTCACATCATAAGAAGTGTTCAGGTCGCCCTCTCTCCTTACAGGTCAGAAACAGGATACAGGCAAGTGACATGAGTGTGTGGATTGAAAAATATGTGGAGTTCGCACAGAAATCTGGGAAGAATAGGGTTGGAGAAGCTAGAGACTGAAAATGATACTAGAGATTCTTCAGCCAGGCAGTTAGCAGTATGCCAGCTCCTGATTACTGAAGGTCTCCAGCATCACTTCCATCCTCCAACAACTCTTTCCTTCCGCTTCACCTGATCGTCGTGTCCAGCTGACCTTCCAACCGGGCAGAGTCATGAATCTGGTCGACTAATTAACTGAGAGCCAAAAGTCGTCTCACAGATTCATAACACTGTCCAGCCAGTTAGCCAACAGAGACATGTCTCCGTGAGACCTCACACACACAAAAATTTTTGTGAGGCCACCTACCATTTCCATGACAGAAGGCCAGCGGGAAAGATCAAATTCAAAAACATTTCAAAAACTTTCAAAAAAAATTCACCAAACTGTTCAGGCTTGAGGCTCGACCGAAGTCAAACCTAAAGCTGAACTTCAACTTTCAAAAAACTTTCAGAAAAACTTTACTTTACTTTACTCAAACGTTACAAAAAATTCAAAATATCAAAAACTCTAAACTTTACGTTACAAAAAAAAACTTTCTAATAACAAACAATTAGACTCAGGTCCGCATATAACTTCCACCGATTATGCGATTACCGAGTCAGACTATTTAGCTAACAGCCAAATGTCCATCTCTCAAATAATCGCAGTCCTCGGCAAAAGTCATAATTAGACATCGAAGTCCAATTGAGGTGGCCCCACGTTGGGCGCAATTTTGTTATGGATATATGTTGAGTGATTGGTCAGGACGGTCCAAACTGCAAGCATGAGCTGACAGATCACTCGATGACAGCGTTAGTACAGGGCGGCACGCTAGCACCTCGGCTAAGGGTGGCGGAGAGTGTGGACGAGTTCCCGAAATAACCTGCCGCTTGTCACCAACCATAATCAAAAAAAGATTTTCGTGCCTACAACCAACAAGCCAGCACACACTCGGTCCTGAAGGGACCCTTACGTCACTTACCTATATTCCAATGAAGGCGCAGATGGTCTGCCTTCTTTGCCAAGCCCCATCCTCACATTGACTTTGGGTGGCACAATTGTCCAAAGTCCCTTTGTTGACCTGTAAAGAGATTATAGCGGACCTATACAACCTTCATGATAGAGGGCTCCAGGAAGAGGAAGGAGAAAATAAAACCTTTAAGAGTTCATTTCTACGTTATAATTGTCGATGAGAACTATCCTCAAGTCAAAGTACGTGCATACATAGATCTTTGGGTAAGTATACCATTAATAGGAGTAATCGTATAGCATTAAGTAAGTACCGAAAGGGTATATACGTAAGTATATCATTGAATTCGAAAACTACCTCAACGTATAGCATTAGGTATGTATATAGATACATAAAGTCGGCTAAAAGAATCTTTTTCAGAATTATACCTGGACAAAGATTCTACTAGGCTAATTATATAGTTATGTAAATATTATTATTGGAAAAATTCATTATGTATATAGTTACACTAGGCTAATTGGGTAGTTATGTAAATAGTATTATTGGAAAAATTCCTTATATATATAGTTACACTAGGCTAATTGTGTAGTTATGTAAATAGTATTATTGGAAAAATTCATTATGTATATAGTTACACTAGGCTAATTGTGTAGTTATGTAAATAGTATTATTGGAAAATTTCATTATATATATAGTTACACTAGGCTAATTGTGTAGTTATGTAAATAGTATTATTGGAAAAATTCATTATATATATAGTTACACTAGGCTATTGTTTTTTTCTTACTCATTCTTAATGAAATTCATATACCTAAAACGGATGTCCTTGAATAACCTTTAAATTCGTTCTAAAGTTGATTGAAGGAATGGAGAATATTTCGGCAACCAAATATTGTTATCTTTCTATCTAATACTTAACTAAAGACAATTTCAAATTAGTTCTCTTTTCCCTTTTTTTCTCTAATTTCACGATAATAACGAGTTTAATATTATACAAGACTTATTTATTACGGCACTCCAGTGAAAATCGCTTTCATTGATTGGGAAATTTCATAAGTTGTAAAGATTACTGATGATGGTAGCTTAGCGAAACGCGTATAATGATAATATAATTTTGTGTAACATTAATTGTGTAGTGATGTAAACATTATTATTGAAAAAGATATATATATAATATAGTTACAAAGAAAAAATGTCAATAGAAAAAGTCCTACTGAGCAAGGTTTAACGAAGCCGAAGCATGCTTATGTCAAAAGAAAACATAATATTTTAGTAATACTCACGGTGTAAATTCCACGGCATGATGAGGCCTCATTATCCGCCACCTGGTTAAAAAAAATCAAATTAGTAATTATCTTCGGCCCGCTTCGGTAGGTCTTATTACGACAATGCATCTAGCTGAGTTGAACAAAAATTGCCCGACGGCAATTGCAACTATGCTCGAACGAGATCAAAAACTTTTACATCAAAGAAGGTTCAAAGTAGTGCTTGATACAAAAAAAAACTTCTGAATGTAACTATCGGAAGTTACAAATTACTTTTAAATATGAGCGGATAGAAAAAATGTCCTCTTCCCAATTTATCGCTTAATCCTAAGTGCGTCTTCTAAGAAGACTAGCATATTTTCCACTGATAGTTCAGCACACCACGACGTTACACTGTCTTCCGTAATGTTTCCAACAATAAAGAAATACAATGATACCGGACAACCAAAATTTCAGCGTTATATACAACGTTCGTAGGCAAGGTATATCCCATAACCTATCTTCAATTCGTGCAGATTCGCATTACAAATAACAACCATTTCCTCTAATGCCAATTTGATTTGTAGTTGGATCTCCTTAAATGATCCTTTTACATCACAGATGTCATTAAATGAGTGTCCTGGTACACGTTCTTTTAATGGAAGTCCATATTCAGAAATTGATACCTCATAATCATCCTTTGGTCTTATTGGAATGTGATCAATTCTTGTTCCCAATGGATTTTCTTTAGCAACAGATGCAGCTGTATAAGAATTTTTCCCACAATCGCTAGTTCCAGCTAAAATCTGTAAGACTGCCTTATCTCTGGTAATTTTTATAAATTGAGCAGTATCAAAGGCCTGAATAATGCGAGGTGCCTTACAATCCTCATTTTCCTATCTTAAGGCACTTTCACATCAAACACAAGAATCGAAAAAATGTAAACCGAAAAACTCAATTTATTCCACTTTAAAACAAGATTTTTGGTTCAATGATTAATAAAATCATGAGAAATAGGATAAACTAATAATAATATTTATCTTCGAATTTTTAAGAAAACACAACTTTTATGATTTATCGGACGAATTTTTCCGCCGAAAAAGTTTTTCGGCCGATAAAACATAAAAGTTGTGTTTTTCTTCAAAATCTGAAATAAATGTAACTATTTTCTCAGTAAAATTCTTAGTTTATCCTATTTCTCAGGATTTTATTAATCATTGGAACAAAAATTGTGTTTTAAAGTGGAATAAATTGAGTTTTTGGTTTACATTTTTCTGTTCTTGTTTTTGATGTGAAAGTGCCTTTACTCGGCATTATTGTGAGCAATATAGACATTAATCAACTGATTATTGCCGAAGAATTTACACAATCCACTTATTTGTAGCAAGTCTAATTTTCATTTTCGGTGTCAAAGTTGGAACCTTTTTACTTCTTTGTTCCACCATCCAGCACTTGCAATATCCAAAATCTTTTTCTGCCTACAAACCAATCACCCTTTGAAAATTCCTTGTTGTCGGTTTTTCACTTGAGAAAATGAGACAGGTCAATGGTCTTCTTCTTCTTGGTCTTTTTCTTCACTCACATGTCACACGAGCTTGAGGAAGCATTACTCTCGGTCGGGTGCGATCGGTATGCGGTTTACTTTAAGGCCAGCTTACATGCTTCAGCATTTTACCTGTAGCATATTGCTATATGCAATAGCTACGACCATAACACAATAACAATTTTCAAAGACCACACAACAATAATGTACCTCTAAATCAACGCCCTAGAGATCCACAAGGGCCTAATAACTCAAGAGAATATAATGTGCGCAGAAATTGTGAATTTTGAGACCGAACTGGTCATGCAGTGAATAACTACCAACAAAAGCGTAAATAAGAAGCCCGGAGTCAGGATTCTTTGTATGTCAGTTTCTTTGAATAAGCAAATAAGTTGCCTTGTGGATGTTTTTTTATCCAAATTTTAAATAAAACAAGTAAGAAAGCTAGAATTGGTCCAAAGGTAATTCTTATGATACCCTAGGGCCTAGATGAATGCCCTTATGTCCCTGTTTAGACGGGTCAATAAGCTGCCTCTGCTCCACGAAAACTTCTCGGTAATATGACGGTTGAGGGCAGCAATGAAGCATCACCCAACCTACAGATTTCGTGCAGCAGAGACAGCATACTGAGACTGACCTGTCTAAACTGGGCCTATGTAATTTCGTATGATCACCCATCTGTGTAAGTTTGATTTTCTAAGTGGTTTTTGGCATATATTTCTAGAACGGTTCGTCGGACAGTAAACATTATTATAACTAGTTTCATAACATTTCATATTCTGAAGAACTTTTGGGTACACAAAAAACCTCTAGGACCAAAACCCTCGAAAATACTTCACAAGACATGAAACAGACTCCCTCACTACCACATGAGTGCTCCAACGGAGTTCTCACATTCTAAAATATTTGCAGTGCTCTTATGTAAAACTGACAAATGTTTGATTTGAATAGCTCCTCCGCTCTAAACTACTATTCATACAGAAAAAAGGTGTTCTGATAATCTTAAGCTTGTTTTCTTATCTTCCGAACCGAAATAAGATTTGTATACCTTTCCTAACAAAATTATTTAAAAAAAAGTATTTGAACCACATGACTACGATTCCTCAAACAAAATCTCTCAGCTGAGTAATCATTGTATGCCGCTATGCAGTCAGCTGATGATATCGAATGTAGCTGCCTACAGATTCGGACTCCAGCTACACATACACACGTGCAATTATCACTCAGTTGAGAGGTTTTGAGCGTAAAATGGTAAGGTTACTTTGTAAGCAAAACTATTTTATTATTTTGGTAAGTAAGGTATATAGGAAGTGTAGCCTTTGGAAAGGTAAGCAGCCAAGCTTTAAATTACTAGAAGACTATTTTCCTGTATGGATAGTAGTTTAGGCTCTATAGCATATATAAAGTCAATGTTTGGCACTTTTCCATAAGTATCAATAGAGAACGTTTTAGAAAACGGACTCAGAACGCACACATATAGATTTCTGTTTCATGGCTTGGGAAGTATTCTCGAGGGTTTTGCTAGGACTGATTGTTTTCACAGAATACATACGTAAAAGATCAAAATTTTTATATGGCCCAATTTAGATCATTTATGAAATTATTTTTACTATTTTTATGAAAACGTCGCGTAGAAAATTTCAGCTCTCTACGCTGATGCCTTCTAAAGCAATGTCCAAATATGTAGTGAAAAACGAAACTTTTGTATGGCAACCCCTTGTCCCATTTTCGAACTTGAATTTACTTTTTTTTTTTAAATGCTCATGTGCAAAATTTCAGCTAAGTACATGCGTTCTCGAGTTATCGTGCGGACACACAGACAGATAGACAGACGGACAGTCGGACATGCAAAAATCAAAATAACTTAATATTATGCGTGGGTTTCCAATCCATTTTGCTCTACCATAATTATTTCTATGCGCTACAAACGGAAGGACAAACTTAGTATACGTTTCATCTAGGGTTTCATCTAGGGTATAACAAAACCTACTAAGCACTGAAATTACATGATAAAAGTGTGGTTAAAAATTAAATATATCTATAAATAAAATATTGAGATAATCGCCCAAAAAGGTAGTAGATACATTGTTTATGGAGTAAATAGATGTCTTCAGATTCCGGTGTTGGAGTTTTCTGTTATCCGTATGGCGTTATCCATATATATTGGGATTATGTATATAAAATGGACGATGGCTCGACTTGTGGACGTAACCAACGGGTAAGCCAGCAGTCAACGATGCGACATTTAATTTTTAACCATTTAAGGGCAATCAAGTTTAACAGAATTGTTAGATGTCCTATCACCACTAGAGACTGCAGCAAAAGAAATAAATAAAAATTCAGCGACACTTTTGACCGCTGAATGTGTTTATAAATTTCTATTTGAAAGCTTAAACATTGTCAGTCTGCAGCGATAACTGGAAGTGATAATTTCTTCAATTACGTATGTATGTTGATGAGCAGAGCAACGCAAAAAAAACAAGCATAGTTTGTTTAACATATTATTTAATGCATTTCTTACAATAAAACCAGCATTTACAGTTTCAATCGTAGCCCTAAATAAGACAAAATTTAGAACTCGTCTGAATTTTGAAATTTTCATTGCAATAACTTTTTAAAATATTCTTTTTTAAAATAAAATAAATTTAAATCATATAATGTTTTTTTACTATTTATTTATTATTAATGTACATAATTAAAATATTTGAATAAAAAAAATTATAAAACACCATGAAATATTGGATTCAAGCTATTTATTTATTTTGTTTTTTGTTATCCGGATATCCGGATTATCCGGATATTTTGAGTTTTCAGTATTCGATAATCGGATAATCATTAATGTCGGATAATTGGAAACCCTACTCCCAACTAATAAAATAGGGTCCCCTCAGCAGCCCGATTCTAGTGTCGCTACAGTAAAGCTTCCTTTAGACATAGTCCTGAACGGCCAAACTAAGCTCGTAGTAGACACAGGCGCTGAGGTTAGTATAATAAAGAAAAGGTCAATAAAAGACCCCAAAACAATTAACCTCAATGAGGCATGCACACTTCAGACCCCATTTGGTACCGGAAAGACGCTGGGAAATTGCCAGGGGAACTTCGTTTTCAATAAAAAAATTCCCTGCAAGTTTCAAGTTGTAAAGAACTTGCCTGGCCTTTCCGATGATGGACTTCTAGGAAATGACGCGACCAACTGTAACTTTGAGGGTCCTAATAAGGCACTAAGGTTTCCTCGCACAGAAACTAACCCTGATGAATTTGCTTTGCCATTAGAGTTTGAAACGGACAAGTTACATTCTGAAAAAGCAGTCGAAGTAAGAACACTTGCAGAAGAGGTAGAGTCTGAACAGGCCGAACTATCCACCTGCAGTGTCTTCAAGGCTTCTCAAACGCGAAAAGCTGGCTGCCAAGCTCCAAAAGAGCTCAGGAATGTGAAATAAGCTGTCTGGGCGACGAAATCAGGCAGCAATTGGTTACCTTTAAGGAACCAATCTGCATACCCGCGCACTCTCAAATTGTTGCCCCAATCCCGTTAAAAACTCAAGAAGAAATGCTCTGTTTATCCCAAGAGATAAGCGATGGAGTCTTCTTGGCGAACAGTTTGCTGTCATCTGGAAAAAAATTAGTGCTGGTTAGTATTCTCAACGCTAACAGTCATCAAGTAGTCATACATAGCTTAAAGTTACAGCTATACCCAATAAACGACTACACAATAGTCCCATTAACACACACAAAAGACCACAAAAATACGCACATTTCCATACCAAATACAAAGGAATTGACGAATACCAAAAGAAACGGAATGGAGTGTCTAAGGCCTACCAAAAAGGTGCATATAGCTCTTCCGTCCAAAATCCTGAGGCATAAGTCATTTCTAAATAAACCAAGGCCATCCATGAACTGTAGCTAGTCGCTAAAGCCTATACTAAAGGTGCATATTACTCCACCGTCGTCCAACATAAAAAATTCTACATGGTCAAAAAACAATAGCATCGACGCGCATGAGGATAACACACAACCTAAGGCAAAGACCACACAGGTGTACCAAAATCAGCCGTCGACAAGGCAAGAAGCAATTACCCTGCAATAAGTCATACCAAGGTTCAGCTGAAAAAACAGCAACCCTACAGCATTTACGCTTTTTATACCCGGACTATGAGACTCCGGACGACCCAAAACAATACCCGCGCATTACTCGGCTGGATCAAGAGCCTAGACCCTAATTTAACCGCGGAAGAAAAAATTGCGATATCAGAACTCTGCGAAGAGTATAACGATATCTTCTTCCTCAAGGGTGACAAGCTCACGTATACAAATGCGATAACGCATAACATTCCATTGATGCAAGATCAAGCACCAATCAATCAAAAAATGTACCGCTTACCTGAAACACAACGGAGAATAATTAATGAGCAGCTAAAAGAAATGCTACAGAGCGGGATAGTCCAGTATAGCAAAAGCCCTTGGAATTCACCTCTACTAGTTGTCCCCAAGAAAGCGGGACCTGACGGTGAAAAAAGGTGGTGCGTCGTAGTCGACTTTCGTAAGTTGAACGAAAAGACAATTGGAGACGCCTTTCAGCTACCCCGAATCGAGGATATTCTGACCAATTAGGTCACGCAAGGTATTTCACCACCCTCGATTTGACCAACGGCTATCACCAAGTTCTTGTCGACAAAAAAGATCGACATAAAACTAATTTCAGCACAAGTTATGGGCACTACGAGTTCAAGCGTATGCCATTCGGGCTCAAAGGAGCCCCCGCCATTTCAACACCTAATGAATTTCGTCTTAACAGGCCTACAAGGTCTCGAATATTTTGTTTACCTAGATGATATTGTCATCTATGGTAAAAATTTAAATGACCACAACAAAAAGTTGAGGAAGGTCTTCGACAAGTTGAGAGACAACAACTTGAAACTGCAGCCAGAAAAGTGCCAGTTTCTAAGAAGAGAAGTTGTTTACCTAGGACATAAATGTTCTAGCGAAGGAGCCCTACCAGACCCAAGTAAGACGGCCTGCGTCCAAACATTTCCTGTTCCACGAACAGTAAGGCAAGTCCAATCCTTTTTGGGATTTGCCAATTATTATAGAAAATTTATTCCAGACTTCTCCAAAATTGTACGTCCAATCACGAATTTACTCCGAAAGGATGTAAAATTCACTTGGACTGAGATATGCCAAGAAGCATTTCAAAGCATCAAGAATGCTTTAATTTCTCCACCTCTACTAATTTATCCCGATTTTTCACAATCGCTTAATCTAACCACGGACGGAAGAATTGAGGCTCTAGGAGCTGTTCTTTCTCAAGGAGAAGTCGGAAAGGACCAGCATATAGCCTATGCCAGCCGCACTTTAAATAAAGCCGAAAGAAACTACTCTACTATAGAGAAAGATTTATTGGGTATTGTCTGGGCTACAAAGAATTTCAGGTGCTATCTTCAAGGCCAGAAATTCACGGTCTATACAGATCATAAACCTCTCAAATGTGTCTTCAATGTGAAAGACCCTACTTCCCGTTTGGTGAGATTTCACCACAAATTATCTGAATTTGATTACAACATCGAATAAAAACCCGGGAAGTACAACACTAATGCAGATGCACTAAGTCGCATCCCTCAAGCATTAAAAGAAGACAGTTCAGGCAATACCTTAACGGTAAAAGCCCTAGTCCACCATACGATGGACTCAGATGTGGAGGAAGATAATTCCCCAAATTACAAAAGAAATAAAAGCAAATCTGCTCATTGTTTCGTCGTGACTCGCGCTCAGAAGCAAAAGGCTCAATAAGTGTCTATAAAAAGCTCCAGCATGGAGACAGAAGAGCACACGAAAGCGGACCAAAACGAAATTCAATTCACGGAGGCAGAGATTCACACTCCAGCATCGCTTGAGCAAAAAGTAAGTACGGGTAAGACACCCGAAGTAATCACGAGCCCCACATAGATTCAAACAATCTTAAAAGATTATCACGAGTCTCCATTCGGTGGCCATCAAGGTGTCATAAAAACTTACAAACGTGGTGGAGACACATGCTTAACGGTATTAAAAAATATATTAAAAAATGCCCAAAGTCCCAGACGATGAAAGCATCTCCACAATATAAAATGCCAATGGTTATCACGGACATCGCAGAACCACCCTTCGACAAAGTTTACCTCGATATTGTAGGTCATTAGAAGAGACCACATCAGGTAACAAATACATCTTGACCTTCCAAGATAATTTAACAAAATTTGTCGACTGGTACGGAATACCTAATGCAGAAACAGTCACAGTAGCGCAAGTTTTCTTTGATGAAATCGTTACGCGCTCTCACATACCCAAAAGAATACTCACCGATCAGGGAACAAATTTCCTGAGTGAGCTATTCAAAAGGATATGTAAGCTTCTTAAGGTAAAGAGGATACAAACTTCAGCATACCACCCACAATCCAACGGAGCACTAGAGCGTGCACATAGACCCTTAATAGAATACCTGCGAACAATCGTAGAAGAAAATCCCAAAACATGGGACCAATACCTACGAACCGCTGTATTCGTGTACAACAATATACAACAATAGTGTACACTAGGGTACTAAACTTACCCCAATGGACTGCCTTTACGGCTTCACAGCGGATGTCCCATCAAATTTAAAACGGGACCCAGAACCCGTCTATAATCACGAGAGCTATTATCATATATTAAAATATAAGCTCCAAAAATCATATGCCACGGCACGTAAGAACTTATTGGCAAGTAAAGGCACTTTCACATCAAAAACAAGAACAGAAAAATGTAAACCGAAAAACTCAATTTATTCCACTTTAAAACAAGATTTTTGTTCTAATGATTAATAAAATCCAGAGAAATAGGATAAACTAAGAATTTTACTGAGAAAATAGTTATATTTATTACAGATTTTGAAGAAAAACACAACTTTTATGTTTTATCGGCCGAAAAACTTTTTCGGTGTAAAAATTCGTCCGATAAATCATAAAAATTGTGTTTTCTTAAAAATTCGAAGATAAATGTACTATTTTATTAGTAAAATTATTAGTTTATCCTATTTCCCATGATTTTATTAATCATTGGAGCAAAAATCTTGTTTTAAAGTGGAATAAATTGAGTTTTTCGGTTTACATTTTTTCGATTCTTGTGTTTGATGTGAAAGTGCCTTAAACAGCGCTCAAAAGGGTACTACGATAAGACACATCCCCTAACTTTCCACATAGGAGACAAGGTCCTCATCAAGAACGAAAGCAGAAAACATAAGCTTTCTCAAATCTGGGTAGGACCTTATCAGGTAATCGCAATACCAAGTTATGTGAATACCACCATCAAAATTGGTAAACGTATGGTAATGGTGCATAATAACCGTCTAAAACCATATTTTGAGTAAAAACATGTTGAACAAAAATGAACCAGGTTGACTGAAAATTCCTACTTCAGTTTCCAATAAACCCCATTTCAATACCTCCCTCAGGAACATTTGCGGTGGAGTCACTCCACTGCTTAGTTTAATACGGCACAAAATAAGTAAAACCATACTTAAAAGACTATTTTCTTCCTCCGAATTCTCCATAGCGCTGCAATTCATCGTATTTGCCCTCTTCATCCAATACACAACAGGAGAAATCGCTGACAAACTCTGACCCAGCTAAATGGCTCGGGTATATTTTTCGAGGACCTAGGAAACCTATTGGTATATCATGACACCTGGAATGTCCTCACCGAGATAGATTTGGATGAACTAAATACCCAGATAAAGCTAGCAGAATATGCAGAGCACTTAGTGCATAAACTCTGCATAAATATAACAGACCAAGGAGATCTGTGCAACGTGCAGCAACTACACATACACGCTATAATAGATAGCGTACGAAAGCGCACGAAAACCATAAAAGAACTAGTCTCAGGAAAACGTAAGTCCAGATCACTATTCGACAGAATAGGCAGTGCCATGCACTACTTATTTGGCACCACGAAAAAGAAATATACAGCAGGTTAGATGAAATTGAATCGAATGCACAAGCCCTAGCTGAGCTAGAGAAACAACAAATTAGTGTTGTCAAAACCACCTTGGAAACGATTCAAAACTCACTGGCTATGTTAATGGATAGGCAACAAAAAATAGCCCACCAGATTAACGATCTGTACATTGTGACCGAGGAGTTACTTAGAAGGCAGCTTAGACAAGAGATTCTATCGAGCTTATTGCTCCAAATTATCGAAGTCGAATACCGACAACAAGCCCTTCTTGACATCATAATAGCCGCTAAAAGCCATCATATACATCCGCTCCTCGTGTCTCCGCAAAATCTGCTAGAAATATATCGGAAAACAACCTCCAATTGTCCAAATGACCAAAATTGTCTGTCTGTCCTATATCAGACAGCAGGAGCTCAGTTACTCCTCATGCAGAACAAATTGGTGGTGAGAATTACTCTCCCAATTTTTAACCTGCCAAAAATGAGGCTACAACAAATTCGATGCTATCCTGTACCCAAGTCAGCAAAATATTACCTAATCCCTGATCCTGGATATTCTTACGTGGCAAATAGCGCTCAGACGCAGGAATTTTTACTCCAAAAAAAATGAGGACATGAAAAAATTCAAACAGATCAGCAATAATATGGAGGAAAACACGTATGTAGGCCGACTAAATACACCTGTAATCAAGGCGGCAACATCCAATGAATGTGCCATTAAGCTATTATATAATCCTTTTAACGAGGTGCCCAATTGCAGGTTTAGAGTGCAAGGTCCCCAAAAGGACATGTTGATTAAATTAAACAAGCCCAACGCATGGCTATTCTCGTTCATCACCTCTACGATGTTACATATCACGTGTCCAGATCACTTTGTGATCTCAAAATTAGAGGGGCAGGGGATACTTGAAATAACGCAGCCATGTCAAATTCAAATAGGAGAGAAGGTGCTCAAATATGAAAGTCACAGTAGACATCCACTTAAAATAATTCAACCTAAACGATTTCCAAAATTTAATCATTCCTTATTTAATTTGAGTCTGGCCGACATTTTACCAGAATCTCAAAACCAAAATTTAGTTCCAATGGAAATTTTAACGGGAGACGATATCCACAAGTCAGTCTACCAGGGCACGCATTCCCTAGAGGAAATCCAAGGTAAAATTATTAAATACCAGGAAAAGGTTTCGAGCAGACAATCCCATATCCTGTCCACAACCTCTTTATCATTGACGAGCCTACTAGTTCTGGCCATAATGATTGTTGTGGCAGTAAAATATCTACACCTTGTTGTCATCAGTATGAGACAACAGGCGCGTCAACCACAAGGTAACCCCGAAACTTCTTCACAGGGAATTTCCTTAGAAGAGCAAACCCACGATTCTCCACCTACCTTAAAGCGAGCTCGATCGCTTCCCAGAACCAAATCCGTTCAATTAGTTTAAGTCGACGTAAAGGAACACCGACAATGTTAGCATGGCCCAACAAATCAATTTAAACAATGTTGTTCAAACGATGGACAAACAAAAAGTAGCCCTGGTAATAAAAAGTATATATGCAAGTACAGGGAACAAATATATGAAAAACAACATGAATTGTAGTAGAAATAAGAGCAAATAAAGACCTGAAGGATTTGTTAAAATAAACAAAAGCATGTAAAGAGGAATAGAATAGAAATAAAATTATAAGCCACGGTAGAAATAAATGCATAAAAATATATATAACCGTAAAAATAAATGACAAAAAAAAGAAGATCAAACATAAAACAGTGTAACTACTTGAACAGTAGAAGTAACAACAACAAAAAGAAAACAAATAACTAGGATAAAGTACCCGAAAATGCATGGAGTAAAAATAAAATTAAACGCATTAGATTTATAAATAGATAATTGGTGTAAAATTAGAGAAAACATGCCTTTGAAAATAAAACTAAATAACAAATAAATAACTAGATAACAAAAACAACCACAAGAGGATTACCGGGCTACTTACGGTAACAAAAAAAAAATTTTTTAACAAAACTTAAAATTAGACAATAAAATAATAAACAATAATTAGTATTAGGGTAACAAAAAACATAGTTAGTAAAACCGACCGAAATCAAGACCAGAGCCGCCAGAATACCTAAAAGGGGGAGGAAAATAAAAAAAGGGAGAGAAAAAAAATTCGTAGAGATTTAGCGATACTCAAAGTATTTTATTTCAAAATTCAAAAAGGAAAAGAGAAGAAGTAAGTGGACAGATAATAATAAAAATTTTCAAAAAAATCGTGAAGCCACATATCAGGCATCGCTGTCGTCCTCGTCCCAGTCAACAACTTGTCCTCCAGCAAGGGGCGGAGTCGCCGTGTACTCCCTTAGGAGGGACGTAACTGGAGATGAAACGAACTCATGGCAGCATGCACAAAGCCCATGCTCGCCAAACAGGTTGCCGGTTCCGCCTACGACAAAGAGAAAAAATGTTTAAATGGTAGTAACAATTTTTTTTCTTTTTCTTTCCTCCACCTCTCTCAAATAGAAAATAAATAGTTGCTTACCTAATACAGTCCATGACTGCCCACGGTGAGTGTATAAAGGCAGCATTACCCTATGGTGGCGCCCGGCAACAGCTTCCGCGCCCCAGGTGATAAAAGGACGCTGACCACGCTCTCGAGGCACCAAGTGGATGGGCCCTGCCAGCCCGGAATTACGTGCAACACATATATTCCGTAGGTGACCGAAGTAAGTCCCGTCGGGCTGTAGAAAGGCACGTTGTCCACTTTGACACGAAACAACATCTTGAAATCGGGTTGGCAAAGGAAAAAATGCTTGATGTGAACTCGAGAAAGACTCACTCACAAATAATCAATAGCCCAACATTTCAAAAGCAGTCCCCCAAGGCATTTGACTGCAACAAAGTATTAGATGCACGGCAAGCAAAATGGATATCGGACACCAGCAGATAAGAATTCCTATCTGGTACCCAACAATAACAAGATCTTATTCTGTTCAGGACAATCCTCCCTTCCCCGAGAGTTATTCCTCTCCAAAGAATAACTCTCTTATTTGCGGGGGAAGGATTGTTGCATGTCAAAATATACCTATAAGGGGTATAAAATAAAAAGTCAAAAATATGCCAAAATAAAATAAAATTATTCCAAAAAATTTGGTTCATATTTTCTTCACATACCATTCATTTTTATTGAAAAATGTTCCCATGGCAAATTTTGTCTTCAGCTAAATTTGTCAGTGGAAATATTTAATTGAAAGAAATAAACCATTTGTCGTGAAAAATACAATATGCACGTACATACATATCATGGGAAAGAGCTTCTCGCGATAAGAAATGCGCACCGCAATTTCAAGCGACGGGACGGTGGCTGATGTTTATAAAAACATTAAATTACATTTTTTCAAGCCACCGTCCATCGAAAAATATTCTGGACTTATTTAATCAAGTCCAGAATAAACGAAAAATTTTCTCAGTGTAGAAATGCAACTATGCATTCTACCCTGTCGAGTTTGGAAAAGAAAACGTGATTGGTTTTAGAAACGAAGTACGGCGGTAGAAAAAAAATTATTATTGAAGTTGTGAAAGAGATATAAAAATTATTTTTTTTTTGGGACCAGAGAGTAAAGAGTTTTTGGGAATTGGATTCGGGTCGGTTTCGGTCGGAGGAAAGTTTATACGAAAAAGTTTACAAAAAAAAAGAAGTTTGATTAGTATGCGGAAAAGTTTGTTAAGATCACAGATTATAAAAGAAAAAGAAATTAATAAAGAGAATAAAAGATTTAAGTGAAGTGTTTTAAAATTAAAGGGCCAACGCACATAGGTGAAAAGGATATCAGTGAACCTACAAAGAAGACGTACATTGACGGAATATATAACATGTGACTCATGCTTGAAAATAAGCCAAGAGGAAAATTCAATCTTGTAACATATTTGGTTGTGGTGTCCGTGTCACGTGAAGTGGCAATGGCGCTTGTCGTCAAGGTTGGCCACTTTGTGTAGTCAGAGTTGGCCCACTATGATTGTGCTTGGATGATGCCCAAAAAACGTCCAGCACCAATCCCAACGAAGTCCGTCAATAAAACACGAGCTAAAGGAAGATGCCCGCCAATAAAACCCAGAAAAATCCCTCTTAAAACAATGCAAAAGAGAAGTGCATTTGAAGTGCGTCAATATAACGACATTTTCCGGAAATGCGATTTCTCATATAATGTGCCATTCAAATTTTGCAAAAAAATGCAACAAATTCAGCTTTTTATTTCATTCAATTAATTTTTCCAGGTCATTTTCAACTGGCTAACCTAGACAGCACTGGCCAACCTTGACAGCATTTCACTTTTTATACCCTAGATGAAATCTATAGGGTATACTAAGTTTGTCATTCCGTTTGTAACGCACAGAAATAATGATGGTAGAAAGCTGAAATTTTGTACACGGACATTAAAAAAAAAAGTAAAATTAAGTTCGAAAATGAGACAAATCGGACAACTCCTTCGTGGGGTTGCCATACAAAAATTACGTTTTCCACGATATATTTGGACACTACCTGAGAACACGTCGACATTGAAAGCTGAAATTTGGTACATTGTGTTTTCATAGTAATAGCAAATAAAATATCAAAAATGGACTAAATCGGGCAACCCCTTCTTGGTGTTTCCATATAAAAATTGCCTATATTTTGTTCATTTTTCATCCAATCAATTTGCAATGTTTAGCAAAAGTGTTGCCTATGGGCTAAAGTCAAAGGGGTGTCCACCCTGACGACACTCCCCTACTGCTGCCCGTTTCATTCAAGCATAGCATTGTATTAGTGTAATGTTTCTGAATTTGATAAGTATAGACCTGGCTTATTTGAAAAAAACACATACATTTTCACTTTAATCATTGGAGAGTAGGACACTTTAACATGTTACTTCAGAAAATAAATAAATTTCATATTTATCCTAAATATTTCCGGGTTAAACAATTAATTTCCAATGTATTAGTTTATTATGTAACTGATTTTTCATCTATAATTGCGGGAAGTCTATCGCCCCATTTAGTTGATCTAGCGCATTTATACGTATGTCTGAAAGCACAAAAAATCCAAATGTAAAGAAGAAAATTAAATAAATTAATCCATACTTTCCGTGTTTAGCTGCAGTAAAAATAGCTTCTTGTAGAGTTCCGTTCGATGTACACATCCTACATATTGTATGCCGTGATCTGATTAGAGTTTGCCGTATTACTCTTGGCCACATATTATCGTCGCTCTCATCCTTTACTCCTTTCTTTAAAACAACATAACTGTAAAAAGCTCTACCAGTATTTGTCTTATTACCAAAAGGTAGGTGTTGAAATGTAATATCAAAATTGCAAGGTGTCCTATCACCAATTCTTAAGCGGGGACATGTTAAGTCATGAGGACACTGAAATGATAATCATTAGCTATTCGAATGAGTAAAAACCGAATTGATGCTTTTACCGGAGAGAATACATGACCAACATCCTTCTCTTCCTTTAAATTTAAAATATAATCTCTTGCCTCCGTGATTAGTTCAAAAGCATGCCTTGTGCCTTCTTCTACCAAAATCATGTAACCGTCGCACTTTCTCCATAAATTTAATAAAACTTCTTTCCTATGATTAGAACTGGGTAGTTCGAAAAGGGAAAAGGCCGATAATATAAGGTCATATTTATTCTGGAAAAAAATAATGTTAATGGAATTTGTTCAATTATACATAATATGGTTATATGCACACACTTACTTCTATTGCAGGTAAGAACTGTCTATACAAAACATTTCTTAGTATGGGTTGTTGGTTTTCGCTCCCTTCACGCAATATCAAATCTGAAAGATCATTCATTTCTCGAGAGGAATCAACGTTGAAATATTCAAAAATAGTCTCTTTCCATACAGTAGATACTGCCCACATCCCCGTTCCAATTCCAGACCCGAAATCAAAATAGCTTCTAGGTCGAAATTCTGGATTCCTATGCATAATCTCCTTAAGGATTTTTAATAAAATGGAATATTCTTGGGCACTCCTAGCTACAGCATAAGACAGAGCCTCATATTGTCCATAGCTCATTGGCTTCCACGAGAAAATTCTTTGTTTTAAAATTTTCTTAATCTTGTTTTCTCTCACTTTTTTATAATGTTCAAGCTCTTCTTTACTTATTGCAGAAAACTCTGACACTTTAAACTTTTTATCAATTTCAATTTCAATGTCAGCCATTTTTCTGTTGAACGATGACTCTTCGGCAGGCGGATGTCTGGCATTAAGATATCTGCTTAAGGCTTGACCGTCCTTGAGTAATGTTTTTAATGGGTAATCACCTACCGATCTAATGATTCCTTTACTGACATATTGAGGAAGAGAAATCTGACCAACTTTCAATATTCCAGGATGTTGACGTGGTTTGATTTCCTCATTATCTAGTTGTGATATAATCTCCTTGCTTAGATTTGCTGATATTTTCGAGCTTGAGCATCTCTGTAAACATAATTTATTATTGACGCAGAATATTTACATACAGGAACAAATTATTTTTGAAGTGTTTATAAACATGATTGGAAAGTTTTAGTTTTCGTGTGTGACATGTTATTGTTTCAAGTGAAAAATTACATATTGAAAAGGTCATAAATCGTGCAGCAATGTAATTAAGGGCAATTTCGGAGAAAAAATTCTAAGAAGAATTCTGGGCATATGCTTGATTGCTAAGGAATAATATTTACGTAATTATCTTTAAAATTTACGAAATTTCTTACTGAAAAATAAAAAGCACTCCTTTCGTATAAAAGCGCAAACACAAATGTGTTGACATTTTACAAGTTCCACACCAGCTGATATTATTAAAGACTACTTAAATCAAAAAATGTACCAGTTGCAGAAAATTTACTCAATTTGATTATTTCCCAGGTTCCACTTCGCTAAAAAGTTGAAGTGAGTGGAATTCGTTTTCGTACTGGCGTAAGTAAACTGCTGGGTATGTCAGGAGAAGGTGGGGGACTGAAAACGAGGTTACTTGGGACAGTAAATTCGCTTGTGTAAACTATACTTTACACTGAAGCTAGCAACAGCCTGCTACCTGTAAGCTATTGCCTATGTGGACGGTGCGACCTGATTCGGCCAACCGAACGCTACCTAATTGACACAGAGGACCGCTTCCAGATAGCTAACTTTGGTGATAGTGGAAGAACAAGAGAACGGAGTTTGTCTTGCATTCCGGAATACGGAATTTTCTTCTCGTGATCTTCCAGTTCCAGAGGTTAAATAATACCATTTATTTCCTTTAAAAACTAGCGTCATAAGGGTTAGCGTTTTATCCCGCTATTTCCTACTTAGCTTGCATTTAATAATATTATTAAGGTATCGACCGGTTTGTTAATACTGATGGACGAAGAATAAGATAATGGACATGACTCAGCAGAAAACTTGTTTTATGTCACCAAATGACCGTCATAAAAGCCACTCAAATAAACCCTAAAATGAATCATTTTTGTGGTATGAATCCCACTTAAAAAATTATCGCATATTATTTTATGAAACTCTCTAGATACATCATTGAGTTACATATTTTTGGAAAGGGAAGCAACCAAATAATTAAAAAAACAAAACAAAAATTTATTAGAAAGTTTGAGTAAATCGCTCCCACAGTAAGAAATTTGTAAAATAAAAGCAACAAATTCCACTTTGACATTTTGTTATTTCGAAAGAATTGATACTGGATGAATGGGCAATATGTTTTCTTAAAGTGAAAGATATTGTAAGTTACACAAAATTTATTTCAGTTCTCTAGGCCATTTCCATCCTGAGATATACATTAAAATTCAAAAGTATACACTTTCCGGTACACAAAACAGTGTTGTCAGCGTAACTGGGAAACAACGCAATGTGGGCCAAAACTATATAAGAAGTTTTTTCTTAGCTCGATCCCAACTAACTAAACTTAACGTATGTAACCATACTTTTGCAACGCCCTGTATATATTTAACAAATTTAAATAATTATTAAGAATAATTACTATGACCTAAATATTGAATAATAACAAAAAGAAAATTTTAGAAGAAACCCGTGGGATAGGCGTATAAAACTGTTATGGTCGTAGCATACTGCATACAGCAATATGCTACACGACGGCTAGCAGCAGCACCTAGCGTGAGCACACGATGAACGAGCGGTTGTCGAGACTCGACCACACGTTTCAAGTCTGACGGGGTCGAGTGCCGACAGAAAAGTGGGAAAAAATAAGAAGAAGAACGACTGAAAGGTCTGTAAGAAAAAGAAAAAGTTTTTTTGCTGCTGGGAAGTAGAGCGACGTCCGATTTTTTGGGGTGTCAAAAAGAAATCGAGCGAGAATTGACATATCGGTACTACAAGTTGATTAATTGAAAGAAACAACGACAGCAGATAATCTATACAATACATAACAGAACAAATTTTCGTCAGACATATAATTTTTGTTGGGATAATTAAATTGCGAAAAGTGCGAGCCCCATTTACCATAAGGACGGCATGTCCGGGTTTTCCTGGATGTCACAAGGAAGCAATATCGCCAAAGCAAAAGAATTTACTTCCAGACCAAATTAAACCGAAATTTCTTCAAGTTGTTTGGCTTACATTTTTTAGTTCTCAGGGGGTGACGGCGACGATCCTGTGTTCAATACTGCTGATACAGAGCATTAGTAGTTCTTGAGATGTACACAGCTGCTTTCTGTAGAAATCCAGACATTAGAGAGACAACGAAGAAATCACGCAAAAGTGCTATTGATATTGGTGTGAAAACAAAAATAAATGGACGTAACCTCTTCAGCAATATTCAATCATTAACCTATGCAGATCGAGGTATCATACAGTTGTACTCATATACGGCTGCAGCGACGATGAAATAGACTATGAGTGGAATATACTCAAGGATTTTTTTGTCAAACTGGTTCCACACATTGGATATGAATCACATGGAAAATTAGCTGTAGGTGCAAAATAGTGTAATTCAGGCTAGGTTCACTAGGAATTATAGGTTCCAAGAAAAGCAAACAACAAAAAAACACAAAATAAAATGTCTTTTTTAATGTTAAAGTAATAGTGGCATTGCGGAATACCTCGGAGGCGCCTCTGCGTGGGATCCACATCAAATGAGCTATGCAAGTTGTTCTTTTTTCCTACCTGAATGTTTGATTTGCTAAAATATTTTTATTGATCGGTTGACTTGCTAAGATAACATTTTATTGATTTTTTTTTTAAATAACTTTAGGAGCGAAGTACTAAGTACACAAGCATTTTGAAATTCTTATCAAGTATTAATTGTAGGTCGCAGGTTTGTTGTTGAAAAGGGGAGCTCATATTTATTAATTATTGATAAAGATCTGAAATTAATTTTAGGATTACTTCGAATAACTACTTGATCATATATCATATATATATATATATATATATTTTATATATATATATATGTGGGATTTCCAAAATTAATAAGACCGAATAATCAAACTTCAAAATACAATGTTTATTAATTCACTGATTTTAAATTTAATTATTTGTAATAATGGAAATTTATATAAAACGATACAACAAATTTATTGTAATAAAAAAATGACAAAGTTAACATTTACTGGAATTTACTTCCATTTTACTTTCCACGTTCAAGAAAAATACTTCTTCGTTGACTGAATGCTGAATATCGCATGTTCTTCTTTTTCTTTCAAATGACAGCGAAGCTTTTTTTATTATTTGCAGTGTTGCCGTCGTTTTTCATTTGGTGGTTAGAAGTAGTTTGGTAGGGTAGAAGTTACGAATAGTTATTAATGAATTCCCACAATCGGCCATCCTGATAGTCTTTTCGCCCTCGAAAATATGAAATTTGTGGACGTCATTACGTGAATTTATTATTAGGCATCATAGGTAGGTAACTTGGTAATTTTTTGAACATCTTTGGTAAGTATTCTTCATCTTTGGTAATTAACTTTATTTTAAGAAATTGTTTATCATCTTAGGTAAGTCTTCATTTTAGGTAAATCTTGGTGTAAACTTTTTAACATCTTTTGGGTACATCTTTTAAAATCTTGGTATAAACTTTTTAACATCTTTTGGGTACATCTTTTAAAATCATCTTTTGGTACATCTTTTAAAATCTTGGTATAAACTTTTTTAACATCTTTTGGGTACATCTTTTAGAATCATCTTTTGGTACATCTTTTAAAATCTTGGTATAAACTTTTTTAACATCTTTTGGGTACATCTTTTAGAATCATCTTTTGGTACATCTTTTAAAATCTTGGTATAAACTTTTTTAACATCTTTTGGGTACATCTTTTAGAATCATCTTTTGGTACATCTTTTAAAATCTTAGTATAAATTTTTTAACATCTTTTTGGTACTATTCTTCTTCGAAGCCCAGGAAGTCTTCCTCCTCGTCGGTGCTAGTGATGTCATACCAACTCTTCATATTGTCAGCGCTTGTGATTGTTTTGTTTGGCCCCTCGTGTGTGCCAACTTTTTCTACGTGATAACGATCGTGTTCTGAACATCTTGTAATTTTGTATGGACCTATAAAATTAGTAGAGATTTTAGTATTATTTATAAATTGGCAACGTTTTATGGCAATTAAATCTCCTAATTTATAATTTTTTGCAGCTTTTCGCGTTCTATCATAATTTTTCCGATTTTCGTTTTGTATGTTTTCGATATTTATTCGTGCTGTTTCACGCGATTCTTCACGATTGTTTATAAATGCATTTTTGAATTCTTCATCTATTGCTTCGGCTAATGTTGTATTTGCGTTATTCCTCATTGGTACGCCTGTTAATAATTCGAATGGCGATATTCCAATACTTCTTTGATATGTTGCGTTAATGCAACGTTGTAATTTTCCGGTGTATGTATACCATTTCGCTGGTTCATCTATTGTAACTTTTGTTAGGATTGGTATAATCATTCTGTTGATTCTTTCTACCTGTCCATTTCCTCTTGGAATACCGGTGGCTATCTGCAAATGAATTATATTTTCTATTTCACAGTACTCTTTAAATTCGTTTGATGTAAACGCTGTTCCTCTGTCTGTAATTACTCTTCTCGGATTGCCAAAAGTATCCTTCTGTAGATTTAACTTTTGCAATACTTCTGATGTTGTTGTTGATTTTGTTGGATAAATCCAGCAAAATTTGGAAAAAGCATCAATTACGCATAAAATGTATGAGTACTTCTTTGTGGTATTCGTCATTGGACCGAGGTGATCGATGTGGTAGGTATCTAGTGGCTGTTCATTTTTGTGAATTGGGCTTAAATACCCTTCTGGTTTACCTGCTTTTTTATCTGCTAAAATACAGCGGACACAATTTCTTCGACAATTTTCAATTCTTTCTTTTAGACGAGATATATGATATTCTCGGCTTATTAAGTCTTTCATTTTTTTGTACCCAAAATGGCCATCGTCGTGAATATTTTTAATTACTTCAGTTTGCATATTTTTCGGGATACATAATAATTTACCGTCTTTACCATCTTTATATATTATATCGTTTTGTTTAAAATAACCGTCGTAGATTTCTGTGTTTTCTAATATTTTGTTTATTAGCTGTAATTCTGTATCGTTATTTTGAGCATGTTTTATTTTGTTCAAAAATTGATTTGTTATGACCATTACGACTGGGTTTCTGCTTAATGCGTCTACGTGTTTCATTCTTACGCCAGGTCTATGTTCCAACTGATAATCGTATTCTTGTAAGGCTAAAGCCCATCCTGCAATTCGTGGTAGTATGTTTTGTTTCTCCATGGTTTGCTTAAATGCTGAACAATCTGTAAATATTTTAAACTTAATTCCTAGAACGTATACTCTGAATTTTTTGAGTGCTGAAATTATAGCTAGAACTTCTAGTTCATAGCTACTGTACCGTTCTTCGGCTGGTGATGTTTTTTTACTATGATAGCATACTGGATGAAACAGATTATCTTCTCTTTTTTGTAATAAAACTGCACCAAATCCCCATTTCGACGCATCCGTGTGAATTTCAGTTTCCGAATCTTGTATATACAACGTGAGTACTGGTTGTTCCGACAATAATTGTTTAAGTTGATTGAATGCTAGTTTTTCTTGAATACCAAATTTAAATTCTGATTGTTTCTTTAATAAGTTCGTTAATGGTCTGGCTATCAGTGAATATGATTTTATGAATTTCCTAAAAAATCCTGTAAGACCTAGGAAACTTTGTATTTTTTTAACTGATTTTGGTTCTGGAAACTGTTTAACTGCATTCGTTTTTAGTTCTGATGGTGTAATTTTACCATCATTTATTTTAAATCCTAAATAATCAATTTCATTACATAAAAATTGACATTTAGACCATTTGATTTCTAATCCATATTCTTCGGCTAGTTTCATGACTTCTCTTAATCTTTTCATTCCTTCATCGTAGTTTTCTGAAAGTATTATTATATCATCCATATATACCAGAACGAATTTCTTTTCGATTAATTGTTGAAATATTCTATTTATATATTTTTGGAAAACTGTGGGTGACGTGCACAATCCGAATGGTACTCTATTAAATTCGAATTGTCCTGATGGAGTTACAAAAGATGTATATTTTTTACTTTCTTCATCAACTTCGACATGAAAGAATCCATTTTTTAAGTCAAGTGTTGAAAATACTTTGGCTTTACTTAAGGAATCAATTTGGTCTTCTATTAAAGGCAGTGGGTATCTATCTTTGATTACTATTTTGTTTAATTTTCTGTAATCTATACATAATCTTTTACTGCCGTCTTTTTTGTTTGCCAACTGTATTGGACTTGAGAACTCTGATTCACTTGGTCGTATTATTTTCAATTCAAGCCATTCTTTAATTTGCTCATTTATGACTTTTTTTTCTAATGGAGCCATTCTTCGTGGACGTAATTTAATTGGTGTTTCGTCTGATAAAATGATTTTTAATTTAACATCAGTATCTTTGTATTTATTTTCTGGTTTATACTTTTTTACTAGATTATTTATTTCGATTAAATAATTTTTATTTCCTATTTTTAATTCTTCTTTTTCAGCTGTAATGTTGTAGCACGATTTTAATTCTGGGTATATTTTACTTATTTTGATATTATCATCTGTTAATTTAATGTTTGTTCCGTTCAGTATATCTCTTCCTATTACTGTTGCTGTTTTTAAATTCGTTCCTGATACAACGTACATTTGTGTTATGTATGTGTTGTCATCTATTTCTACAGTTGCTTTAAAAGAACCTAGTGTTTCAATTGTTTCACCTGACAGACCTTGTATTTTGCACTCTGATGTGTTTACTTCTGGTGCATTAATCTTGTGAAAATCTTCAATTCTTATTATACTGATGTCGCTGCCCGTGTCGATTAAAGCCGAAATTTCTACGTTATTTATTTTAATTACTTTTTGTATATCTTTACCAGATTCGATATATTTGATTGATTTTGTTGTACAATTCTTTGCGATGTGTCCGAATTCATTACACTTAAAACATTTCGGTGTATTTTGTGGACATTCATTTTTAAAGTGATCTGTTTTTCCACAATTATAACATCTTGATTGTACAACTTTCGATTGGCTATCATGTTTTTGTATATCTGGTTTTCTTGTTGTATATTCTTGTGTTGTATTTGGTAAACTTTTTAAACTGTCTTTGTATTTCATATATATTGGTATTTTTTCTCTAAATTCTTCAAAATTTGTTGCTTCAAATAGTAGACTTTTGTTTCTAGGATTGTCGTTTATTCCTTTTATTACATAGTGTATTATCGTTTCTTCGTCCATACATGGATTTCTTGCCGCTATTTCTCTCATCTTCAGAAAATATTCTTGTATATTTTCATTTCTTTCTTGTTTTCTATGTAATAATCTTTTGTGTATTTCTGCTGATGTTATTCTAATTTTGAATTCTTGTTTTAAAAATGTTTTTAATTCTTCCCAATTATTTAGATTTGGATTCGATCGTAAAGCCAGTTTTGCTGTTCCCGTCAGTAGTCTTTTAGCAAAGATAGTTTGTTGTAAGTTACTCCATTTAAATTCTTTTGATGTATTTTCTACATCTCTTATCCATGATTCGACATCATATTCATCAGTTCCACTGAATTCAGGTAATATATTTAATATATCTTTGAACGAAATTCTTTCTTTATCGTGTTTTTCGTTTGTTGTGCTTTCAAGATTGTTTCGTTGTTGTACTTCTACTTTTAATTGTTCTAATTCTGCAGTTAACTTGTCTATTTCTGGTTTTTCTTCTTTAGTTGTTAATTTATTATGTTGTTCATTTGTTATTACGATTTGTGTATCCAGCTTTTTATTTTCTGTTTGTAGTTGTACTATTTTGTGTAATGTTTTCAATTCTTCGTCTTTTTTCTGAGCCTTTTCTGCATTCTCTTTAATTTCTTTTTCTTTCAATTCTCTTTCCAGTTGCTGTTTTCTCAACTTTTCTTTAAGTTTTCTATTTTCTTCTTTTAATAGATTTAATTGTTCTTCCACAGTTTGTTTATTACCATCGTCAGGCATGTTTAAGGATGATGATTATTTTGATAAAATACGAAAAATTTTAATGATTTAATATTAATATTAGAATTAAATCTTCAGCGACTTGTACAGCTCCCTGTTTTTTTTTTATATAAAAAAAAATTTTTGTTTGTATGTAGGTATAATAAAATGGCGATATGTTGTCGATGGTTTTTATGAAGAATTGAAATGTCGAAAATAATTGTGTGTCGCTGATATTTTAGAATAGCGGTATTATTATAACATAACCTGATTATGCGGAAATTATTTCCACGCGGTTGAACTTTGCCACGAAATTTGGGTTTAATTGCCACTGTATATAATATGGTATATATTTGTCCAAAAAAAAAAATTATGAAAATTTTCCACTTACGGTTTTATTAGAATTTATCTTTTTGTACCTGACCACTGTATTTAACCTTCAAAAGTTTATGCCAATCCTCTTTTTTTTTTTGATTTTCTTTAGATGTTCCGCTAATTTTGATGTTGATCCCACGCTGATCCTTGATGACACCTTAACTGCTTTGGAATTATACCAAGTTTTTTTTTTTTTTTTTTTTTTGATAAAATAAAAAAAATTCCACTTGGCGTTGTTTGGTTGAGCCCCCAATTGTGGGATTTCCAAAATTAATAAGACCGAATAATCAAACTTCAAAATACAATGTTTATTAATTCACTGATTTTAAATTTAATTATTTGTAATAATGGAAATTTATATAAAACGATACAACAAATTTATTGTAATAAAAAAATGACAAAGTTAACATTTACTGGAATTTACTTCCATTTTACTTTCCACGTTCAAGAAAAATACTTCTTCGTTGACTGAATGCTGAATATCGCATGTTCTTCTTTTTCTTTCAAATGACAGCGAAGCTTTTTTTATTATTTGCAGTGTTGCCGTCGTTTTTCATTTGGTGGTTAGAAGTAGTTTGGTAGGGTAGAAGTTACGAATAGTTATTAATGAATTCCCACATATATATATATATTTTATAACGTAATGACGCTGTAAAGGCCTTTTATTCTCCCTTTACTCTCCCTTGGAGCCCTCTCTTGGCGTGATGGTCGAATAAGGTCCGTTCCTCCGCTATTTTCAGGTTAATCTAGAAGGGACTCTGAAAATATCTGCCCTCAGAGTCAGTTGGGTGGTTGGGGCATGCAGGAAGGCAGAACATCTGCGCCTTCAATGAAGATGTAGGTAAGTGACGTAAAGGTCCCTTCAGGATTGAATGTGTGCCAGCGTTTTTGGTTAAAGGCACGAGATTTTTTTGTGTATATGGCAGGCGGCAGCGGCAGGCTTTTTCGTGGAACCTCCCCACACTCTCCGCCAATAGCCGAGGCGAGCTAGCGTGCCGCCGTGCAGTCAACGCTGTCCGCCGAGTGATCTGTCAGCTCATGATGGCAGTCTGGACTTCACGTCCAAGCCAATCTCTCAATATACCTCCATAACAAAATGGCACCAACGTGGGGCCACCTCCGTTAGACTTCGGTGGTTTAATTATGACTTTTACTGGAGACTGGGACTTAGAGTGAGAAGGTCATTTGGCACTTTGCCAATTGACTGACCTCAAGTCTCATAACCAGTGGAAGTTATACATATGCAGACCTGGGTCTAATTGGTTTTGTTGAGAATTTTTATAGAGTAAAGTAATGTTTATGAAATTTTTTGCTATTTTGATTTTTGAATTTTTGTATTAAAGTAAAGTAACGTAACATCTTTTTGAAAGTTTTGAAAGTTTTTGTGAAACCTTGTAAGTTCCACTTTAGGTTTGACTTTGGTCAAGCCTCATGTCTGAACAGTTGTAAGTTTTTTGAAGTTTTTGAATCGATCTTTCCCGCTGGCCTTCTGCTATGGAAATAGTAGGTGGCCTCACAAATTTTTTTGATTGTGTTCTCACGGAGACATGTCTCTGTTGGCCAACTGGCTGGACAGAGTCGTGAATCTGTGAGACGACTTTTTGGCTTTCAGCTAACTAGTTGACCAGATTCATGACTCTGCCCGGTTGGAAGGTTAGCTAGACACGACAATCAGGTGAAGAGGAAGGAAAGAGTTGTTGGAGGATGGAAGTGATGCTGGAGACCTTCAGTAATCAGGAGTTGGCATACTGCTAACTGCCTGGCTGAAGAATCTATAGTATCATTTTCAGTCTCTAGCTTCTCCAACCCGACTCTTCCCAGATTTATGTGAGAGCCCAAGTTTTTCATGCACACATTCACGTCGCTTGCTGAGAGTGGCCTAGAGACTTTTATGTTTGGAGAGTTAGCTCCTGGAGAGTGAGGGAGAAATGTTATGAATTTCTTTCTTGTGGATTTTTTTTAACGTCTGAGCTAAGACTTTTGTAATTTTTCAATACAGTTAGCACTTATATCTTTTTCAAATACAGTTAGCACTTATATCTTTTTGACTGCGCGACTGTGGTAGTACCAGTAGTGAATTCTGAGGTTAGAGTACTCCCAGTCTTGAAATTTCGTATCTCTGTAAAAATATTTGAAACTTTGGTAACTACGACTAGAATTCCTCCAGACTTTTGGTGATTTTTGAATTTTTTTGCTCGAAAATTTTGGAAACATTTGTTTGAAATTTTAAATTGATCTGTCTGGTATCTCGATTTTAGTTGGAAGGTTTGTTATTTTCTCCGATCCTTTGGTGATCTTTTCTGGAAATGTTAGTATCTCTTCCAAATTTTTGGGATGATTTTGACCTGACACTTCAGTTGTCTCGAGTACGGCTTCGACAACACCTGTCTTTTCCTTGCCCGAACCGCATAAACTTTTTACAAGTGTTAAGTTTATCTAACAATGGCCACAGGGCGAACACCACCGCAAGCAACTGGTGTACCGATACCGTTGCCAGACCAGTGCTCCATCTGCCAGGAGGGCGACTGGTCAGGACCGAGGAAGCCAGTGAAGACGGTCTGTGGACATGTGTTCCACAAAGCATGTCTGAAAACGTGGATTGGACAGCAGTCAAACAGCCCGAACTGCAGATTCCATCCCACTCCATACGATTTTACTGATTACACAGGTGCGGTCTCGAAGAGGACTCACACGAAGTCTGTTAGTCAGGAACCTCGAACGGCAGCACCAGTCTTCCACCACCTACGAGTCGACCAGTCAACCGCGAATCTCTGTCTCCAGGTTTACAGAATGTGCACTCTATGACCTTTTCGCAGCCGAATTCCAGAGTGAGCAGCCCGCTCCCTACTGCTCATGGTCAGACGGAGAGTTTCTAGAGATCGTGAAGGCTAATCTGCTTCTACACATTCAGCAGAAAATCTGTTTACATCCCACTAACACCATCCACTAACTACTGAGTCTCGTGACTCAAATACAGGCTATACAGCAGCGAATCGCGACAGCGTGCAGCTGGAATGCCTATCGCAGCCCAAGAGTCAGCGAGGTGGATGAGTGTCGTCTGACAGATGTGGAACAGCATAGGTCAATCGAAAACAGTGAGGAAGCCACAACAGTATCTGCTCTTACAGCACCTACTAACGTTATCTGTTGGAACTGTGACCAGCCCGGTCACTTTTACCAAGACTGCCGGCAGGAAAGACAAGTCGTGTTATGCTATGGATGCGGACGCAAAAAGGTCGACAGAAAAACCTGAGACGGGGCGGGAATACCACCACTTTTTCTCAACCAGTGTCAACGTCACGCGCACACACTGCAATGAACACTCCAGTTCAAACCTTGAACAAGGAAGAAGGTCAGCTCCATTAGCAGACTTTAACGGTGAACCGCTGAATTGTCAACTGATATCATTCAGTGATTCTGATGATATCAGCAAACCACCTGATGGTACAAATATTTCACTGATAGAGACGGAGAACCTGATAGACTTCTCAGCAGATCTTCAAGCTCCCATTTCCACTTCTGGGGAGACCATGACACTATTAGACACTTCTTTGGAAGAGTCTTTAATTTTCGATGTCCCGATAACACCGACAGCACCTTTAGCTGACAAGGTTACTGAGCAGGAGATTTGGCCTCCTGGCATTTCTGTACTGAGACGGCCACCAAGCTCTGTTATGACGAGTGGGCGTGAGCCTGTTTCACACCCGCTGACGCCGTATCATACGCGTCTGCAGAATTATAATGCAGTAAGAGACCGAATCTTCTCCTCAGTGGCGGAGTTAGCTGACATTATGTATCCTGACCTGGATATTAGACCAAGAAAGAAAAGATCTACCGTTCGTTGGCGGGAATACTGTCGACGGATGAGACTGGAAAGAAAAAAACTGGCACAGATTTCCGTGTCGATGCCAGACGACATTCGACCGTATGCCGAAGTAAGACTTCTCGGGCGAACTGAGACTGGATTACTTGATAGTGGTGCCACTGTCAGTATTCTAGGCCAGGGAGCGCTAGAGAAGCTTGCGCAAGCAGAGGTTGAATGGAAGAGGTATCGGACACAGGTACAAGTAACGAATGGTGCCATGACGACTGTGCATGGTCATGTGAGCTTGGACATCACTTTCCGTGGTAAGACTCAAACCGTGCGTTTTTACGTGGTTCTTGGGCTCACAGAGGCACTATATCTAGGAATAGACTTCTGGCGTCTATTTGGGTTGGCTCCAGATGTCCTAGGTATAGTTGCAGAAGTGACACCAAGTTTACTAGCTACTCCTGACACCGACTGCCATGCTCTTTCAGGTATAGATCGACGGCGTTTAGAAGCTACTAAACCGCTTTTCCCGTCCTTCGCCTCTCTAGGCCTGGGAAAAACATCATTGGTCACTCACAAGATTGAAACGAATGACGCAGCTCCGATAAAACAGAGGTTTTATCCGATTTCACCGGCAGTACAAAGTTTGATGGATGCCGAATTAGAGCGAATGCTATCACTGGGTGTGATAGAGGAGAGCCAGAGTCCTTGGAGCTCTCCAGTTGTTCTGGTAAGGAAGCCTGGAAAGGTCCGGCTTTGTTTTGACGCCAGAAAGGTCAACTCCGTTACGAAGAAGGACGCCTATCCGCTGCCGCAGATAGATGCGCTTCTGAGTGGACTTCCTCCGGCAAACTACATTACAAGCCTGGACCTGAAAGACGCATTCTGGCAAATCCCACTAGACGCTGAATCCAAAGAGAAGACCGCGTTTACAGTACCTGGTCATCCTCTCTATCAGTATGTCGTGGCCCAATATTCAATTCGGTGTGGTTGTGACATCATGACTTAACTAGCAGCAGGTGTACGACTAATTAAGCAGTTTGCAGTATCTAAGCAAATATATATATATCAAAAAAAAAAAAAGTCAGAATATACATACCTACCTACATATAGATTAGATAACAAAAGGTAGGGGAATATATGTGTTTATGTATTTATTTGGCCAAGAAAGTGAGTTATGGTGATTTTCCGATAAATTTAAAATTTTTGCTGAAAGTGAAAGTTAAGTAGTGTTGACAGGGATCCCACGGTGTGAAAATTTTAGGTATGCATGTAGTCGTGATGAGTTATATGAACATATTCTTGGAATTTTAAAAATTCACTGGCCTTTTGCCGATATTGGTTAAGTGCAAATATATAGTCTTTGCAATTGTTGTCAAATGGAATCTCTGATTATTTTTTTTATTTTTATGGTAATAAATTTAGATAAAGGGCTTTTCTCGTTTCCACTTCATTTTGATAGGTTTGGGTTCCTCTTTCTTGGTGTGCTAAGTAGTGTTGCAAGAGAATGCTGCTAGTCTTACCATATTTCAGCTAAAAAAAAAAAAATACACTTACACATGTTGCTACAATCCCTGAGACAGAGTATATATCATTATTAATTTTCTACAACATTAAGGCAAGTGGTTCAAAATCTTTTGAACCATTTAGAGGTTCTTTTTGTGTATTGTATGGTAATAATAAGTATTTCTGTTTCGTGCCGGTTTTGCGAGGTATCGTTGGGGTTTGTTGAATTCCTATAGCTCTAACGTGATTCCACTAAGTGGATCTAAAAAATTTAATTCTTTTAAAGTTGTTACACTCTGTTTTAAAATTTTATGCGCTTTTACTTAAATTGGGAATACATTTAATAAGTATTCGAGTACTCGCGAAGAATCTTTCTGGATTAAAAGTCTCTGTCAGATTTATGTTGGAGCATATGTACGTACGTTTTAGGTAATTCAGTAAGATACAAAAGCGCTGATAGGTATGATCAATGAGAGGCGGTAAGAAGTATATTTCGCGTACCTGTTAATGTCGGTGTTAAGAGTGCTAAGTGATAAGTGACAAGTGTAGTGGTTATAATGGAAATATGTGCGTGAGGTATAACAGTCTCACAGTCCTAAATGTCAACAGGAAGAAGCAATATCTTAACTAGGGAGGAATTGTCACGCTTTCAGGCCCAGGAAAGGGAGTTAGAGATAAAAGCACAGGAACTGAAGGAAGGCCAAGCAATATTGCGGAATTACGAGCAGGACTGGGAATATATTGGGGAACATATAACGGCAGAGTTACAGAAACGGTGGACAAGAGAGGAAGAGAAGGAATTGTTAAAGAAACTGAATGAGAGTGCTAAAAGCAGTACAAAGGGCGAAGCTTTAGACCTATTGGTAACAGCAGCATTCGAAATTATCCAGAGCCGTGAAGTAGAAGCAGAGCAAGAATTGGAAGAAATCCAAAAAGAGAAGAAAGGGCTGATAAAGAAAATAGATTCACTAAAGGCACAGTTAAGAGAGGCTGAGGAAACTACAGCGGGGTTAGAGGAAGAGTTGGGGCTCGAGCGATCTTCACAGAGAAAACCGATTCAAGAGGGTAATAAGGTGAGTACGAGTAAAGGGTTCAGGCCAAGGAAATTGTTATTTTGGGAACAGCATAAAGAACCAGAAGAAAATTTAGAAAGAGAGCTAATCAGAAGAAAGAAGCAGGAAGTAGCGCCGAGTGGAAAAGTAAGAACAGAACAGAACCAGATAAGGCCAGAGGAAAGAAACTTCACAGGGCAAGACAACATGGCAGACGTGCATGAAAAAGTGATGGATCTAGTATCCAAGTATGTACCTATACTATCTGGCGAAAGATCGTCCAAACTGGCGAAGGAAGTGTATCGCTTTCTGAGCTGCAGTAAGGATCGACACGATAGACTGACAGAGGAGGAGCAGAAGATTTTTATCAGGTGCATAAAGTATCGCCTAACGGACGATGCGTACTACTTGGTAAGCTCACAGGAACCAAAAGATTTTGATGCTTTACAGCAAGTAATTAATTCGGCCTACATACCAAAAAAATCGTTTAGCGAATTGCGAACGGAAATGCTGGCATGCAGGCAGAGGCCTGGTGAGGATATCAGGGAGTTCGCAGACCGGATGAAGGAATTGCTCGACCAAATAAAAGCGGCGGTCTCAGCGAAATACCCAGGAGGTGATACAGGATTGATAGCAGAATTAGAGGCAGATGCAGTAGCGACATTTAAAGCTGGCGTTAGGAGTAAACCTACTCAAGTATACCTCACTGAACGGAAATTCGATTCGCTAGAAGGAGTACAAGAGGAAGCTACATACTATGAAAAAGATGCACAAAGGCTCCAAGTAAGAGACCCAGAAGTGGTACAGGCAGGTTGGAGGTCTAACTCATTAGGTACGCAAAACAGTTGGGGAGCAGGCGAGGCCGGCCCCAATCGAGTTCAGCGACCGCAAAGACCAATTTATTCCACTGCTAGGCCAGTATCACCCATAAGATACCAAGGGCCGGCAGCCAGGGTAACCCCACCGAGAACCATTCATTGCTTTAAATGTGGACAACGGGGTCACATTGCGAAAGAATGTAGGACACAGCCCCCTTACTGCACCAAGTGCAACAGCTATGGTCATGAGGTAGCGGGCTGTAGGAAACAGCAGGTACGTTTCGCAAATACTGCGGTAGGTAGTCCAGGTGAATGTATTCAGCCCGTATCGGGAGTTCTCTATTGTCAATTCTGTAGGACATGTGATCACTATACAGAAAACTGCCTCAGAAAGTACCTAGCAGAACGCGCTGACCAACTGGAGGGAAACGGGGAGCGGCAGCTGGGGAATTCGTCCACAGCTGCCTTCCATTAACAAACTCCAGAGACACATCGCCGAGGGGGGATGATATTTCAGTAGACTTAAGTTTATTGAATAATTGTAGCATCACAGTTGAAGCAGACATAGGGTTAACAGGTAAGTTAAATCTTTTGGTTGATACCGGGTCCACATGTAATTTAATAAAATTTAATAAGATAAAAAAAAACACGTTTATTCAGCCTCAACGAACTATTACTATTGGGGGTTTATTTGGGGCTCAAGGAAAGTCCGTAGGGGTTTGTCAATCCAAGTTATGTATAGATACTGAAGAGCATGCTTGCGAGTTCAATGTAATTTATGACACAGACTCAATACCAGCTGACGGAATACTGGGTATCGAATTTCTTAAGGATAGAGCTATCATCGACTGCATCAACCAAAAACTATCAATACGGAATGTAAAAAGGAACAAGGAGGAGAAGCCTCTTTTTGCGAATGTAACAGGAAAAGAAAGTATTAACGTAGTGACATTGGCCAAAGCTTGTCAAAGAAGCGTTAGTCAATCTAGTAACAAAAATCCTCGAGAAATCTCAACAGAAACAGTGAAACAGAGCATTAAAGAGAGAATTACAGAGCTAAAGGACATTATTGGTAAAGCGATGGCAGCCTCAGACAGCATAGACCGGTATCTAACACAGATAAACAAGAGAAACGAGAGAGTGAAAAAGATGACGGAAGGCCTTGCCCAAAAACAATCCCAGCAGAAAAACGAGATGAAGGTCACCCGGGATGCAAAGGCGCTGAAACATGAACACAGGCGGGGAAATACTTTGACCGCAACCCTTCATACGGAGGCTGGTCAACTAGATGATCGCCTGGTAAGGGATGAGTTCATAACATGGCCTACAGGCATGTGGGGTGAAGAGCAGGTGAGAGTAGCTGTTGAACGGGAAAACGAGCTAGGGCATCCTCGCACGGAAGTCCAGCTCAATAATCCCCGGAGGAAAGCTTCTGCACTTGTTCTTGAACGCGAGAGCACGAATGGACCAATAATACGCTTGAAACCCAGAACAGAGCAACTGGTGAGAATCCCAGTTGAGAGTGAGGCTGAAATGCTATGTATGGCCGAAGAAATATGTCCTGGAGTGTATTGCGGAAATACAATAATCAGGCCTAAGAATGGACAAGCCTTTGTGGGAATCATAAATGCTAGGACTGAGGCCGTGGAGGTAAAAGATTTCAAACCAAAGTTAGAAGGACTGAACCGGTATTCAGTAGTACCACTAGCGGATAGTGAAGGGAAGTGTAATAAAAGGCAACAGCGACTAAAATTAATGAAACAATCACTGTTGTTGGGAGAAGATCTCAATCCAGAGGAGAGGGAATCCGTGACTCAGCTCTGTTACGAATACAGTGACATTTTTCATTTGCCAGGAGACAAACTGACCTATACTCCAACAAAAACCTTTCAATTACCTCTAATGGCCAACACAGGACCCATACATAGAAAGCAGTACCGAATGCCGGAAGCTCACAGAGAAGAGTGTAAAAAGCAACTCGAAAAATTGTTAGAGAATGACATAATAGAGCATAGTGATAGTCCATTTAATTTTCCAGTACTCCTGATACCCAAAAAGGGTACTGATGAAGGTGGGAATCGCAAGTATAGGTTGTGCGTAGACTTCCGTGAACTCAACAAGGTCTGTATCCCTTGTTCATATCCACTTTCGCGAATTGAGGATATTTTGGATCGACTAGGTCATTCTAGGTACTTTTCAACGTTAGATTTAGCTAACGGATATCATCAAGTACTAATCGATCCAGCAGATAGAGAGAAAACGGCTTTTAGTACCAATTTCAATCATTTTCATTATAAAAGATTGCCATTTGGGCTAAAGACAGCGCCTCCATTTTTTCAATCGCTCTTAAACAGCATATTAACAGGGTTACAGGGAGTAAAATGTTTCGTGTATCTCGATGATGTTGTGATATTTGCAAAAAACTTAGACGAACACAACGATAAGTTAAGGCAAGTATTCCAACGTTTTCGGGATCATAACTTGAAACTACAACCTGCTAAATGTCAGTTTCTAAAAAACGAAGTGGTGTATCTGGGTCATGTATGCTCGGAACAGGGAGTAAAGCCAGATCAACGTTTAGTGGAAGTCGTAAAGACATTTCCAAGGCCAAAGACAGTGCGACAGGTACAGTCTTTCCTGGGGCTAGCTAATTACTATCGGAAATTCGTCCCTAACTTCTCACTAATCATGGCTCCAATTAATAATATATTACGGAAAAAGGTAAGGTTTGATTGGGGACCCAAATGTGATAAATCATTCACCCTGATAAAAGAGGCTCTCACTACGCCTCCATTATTAGCTTATCCGGATTTCACGAAGGAATTCACGTTACTGACGGATGCTAGTGGTGAATCCCTAGGGGCAGTTCTAGAGCAGGAAGGAAGGCCCATCAGTTACGCCAGTCGCACACTCAATCCGGCCGAGAGGAACTACTCGACAACTGAACGTGAGCTACTAGCCATAGTCTGGGCCGTAAGTAACTATAAATGTTATCTGTTGGGCAGGCATTTCAAAGTAATTACTGACCACCAACCTCTTCGGGGTGTTTTCAAGGTTAGAGATACGACGTCACGCATGGTACGATTTCATCAGAAATTGTCAGAGTATGATTTCGAGATTTTATATAAAAAGGGAAGAGAAAATGGCAATGCGGATGCTCTAAGCAGAATACCCCAAAGAATAACAGAAGCCAAATTCGAGGAGAGCGAAATGCATCCATGCCTAGCTATCACTCGGGCACAAGCTCGAAGAGAAGATTCCGAAGTAAATGATACATCACCTATGGAATCCGAAGAGGAATGGGGTGACCTCGATGAGGCAGAAGTAATAGCAGGAAAGGTGATGGGTGATCCGAACCCACAGCATATCACAGATCCAGATGAAGTTGAGCCGATCTTGAAGGACTTCCATGACTCTCGGTTTGGAGGACATCTCGGAAGAGATAAGACCTTAAAACGAGTAAAGCGCTTCTATCATTGGAAAGGGATGAAAAGGGATATCGCGAAGTATATTAGGCGCTGCCCGCAGTGTCAGAAAAATAAACACAGTCGAGCTACTAAGATGCCGTTGGTGATCACTACAATCTCAAGCAAACCTTTTGAGAAGGTGTACGTCGATTTGGTGGGACCATTGCCGTTGAGTCACAATGGCAACAAATACATCTTATCCTTGGTGGATGATCTCACTAGGTTCGTCGACTTCGTAGCGATCCCGGATCAGGAAGCGAATACTGTGGCACGAGCACTGTTCGAGCAAATTCTCAGCCGATATACTCTACCAAAACAATTAGTTACTGATCAAGGAGCGAATTTTACAGGAGACGTGCTGAAGGCCCTCTGTAAGATGTTGAAAATAAAAAAATTACAGACCACTGCCTATCATCCGCAGTCAAATGCCGTAGAGAGACAGCATTCCACGTTAGCAAGCTATTTGAGAAGTTTTGTAGATCAAGACCCGCGGAATTGGGACGAATTCCTGCGGACGGCAGCTCATGCCTACAACAACTCGGTGCATTCGGGCACAAAATTGACACCAATGGAAACTTTATTCGGATTCGTCTCGGAAGTTCCCAGTAGCTTGCAGCGGAAGCCTGAACCGTTATACAATGCCGATAAATATCATAATGTGTTACGGTTTAAATTGCAAAAGGCATTCGAACTAGCAAAGCAAAACTTGATCAAAAGTAAATTGTCCGCCAAGAAGTACTATGATAGATCCGCGAGGGCGATAGAGGTGCATGTCGGTGAAAAGGTTCTGGTTAGGGACCCGGCTCGGGCGGGAAAACTGTCGTCAATCTTCAAGGGTCCTTATGAAGTAATTTACGTTCATAGCCCAGAGAATGTAACAATCCTTATCGGGAGAAAGCTCAAACGGGTTCACGTGAATCGGTTAAAAAAATTTGAATGATACTGTTATTTAGTAAATTTTGTTTTTATTTTACCTTACAGGTAAAGCAGCAGAATCGTACAAGAACGGACGAAAGAAGAGACCTAGTGGCCCGATTCGGAGTCCGTTCAGGAGACGGACGCTAAAAGAAGCCCAGAAGAGCCGGCAAGGCATAAACATATACATTTGTAGAGGAAATTTAATATTATATTGGAAGGAAAAGATCATTAATAAAAAAAAAAGAGAGAATATAAAAAAAAAAAATAATAAGTAAAAAAAAAAAAAAAAAAAAAAAAAAAAAAAAAAAAAAAAAAAACAGAGAAGTAAAAACAAAAAGGGTAAGAAAAAAAAAGAGAGAATTAAAAAGAAACTAAAGTAAAGAGAGTAAGAAAAAAAATAATAATATTAAAGTAAAGAATAAGAATTAAAGTAGCGAGAGAAAGAAGAAAAAAGAAAACATACTCATTGAAAAAATTGGTAAATAAAAAGAAAAGTTAAGAAAAAGAAAAAAAAAAGCAATTGGAAAGAGAAGTGTAAAAAAGAAAAGAACACTTATAAAAAAAAAGGTAATTGAAAAAAAAAGGACGAAAGGTGGTAGAGAGAGAGAGAAGGAGGAAGTGGATAGATAGTAGAATAAACTAAATCTGTACCGTGATTTATTTTATTTTACTAAATAATAATAAAAATCGTACTAAATAAATTATATACAGAGTGGTTTCTTTTATTTTTGTATACTAGGTAGGATAAAATTAAGAAGGTTGTCATATAGTTAGTTGGGAGAAGTTAAGAAGCTGAATATGGAAGCAGTCGCCATAATTTTGTTGATGTTCATCAGTTTGTCATACGCTGGGCAGGCTGGCTACAATATAAAGCCCATAATGCAGTCCGGAGTATTGTTCGAGCAAGTAGGAAAAGCAAACTTGTACACTAGGCATTGGACTATTCTATCCAAAGTAGAAATGCCGGACTTGGCGGTCGAGCTGGAGTTCGCAAACAATTGCAGCAAGCTGGTTATACAGCTCTGCACAAAAATCAACCACAGAGAGAGAGAACTCGGGAACAGATGTGAGCTAGCCACTAAGGAAATAGGAAGTTGGATGGCGAAGATTAGGAGACAGGATGATGAGTTGAAGCACCACACCCATGCGGAACCGACTCTTCGAAGGAAACGATCTTTCTTTGATGGTATAGGGTCCCTGTCAAAAACACTTTTCGGGACCATGGATCACGCAGATTCGGAAAATATCTACTCGGCTTTGAGGGATCTAGATGGAAAAGAAAACCGCACCTTCACCTTGCTTCAAGAGCAAACAACAGTGATGACATCGACGTTTAATCTATTCAATGCGTCGCGCGTTCACGCAGCAGCAGAGCGAGAGGAACTTTGGAATAAAATCAATGCCATCACCGCCGCGCAGCAAAGTCAAGACCTGGAGATAACAACGTTAACACGGAGAGTGGAGATAAATGAAATACTGACACTAATGACCCTCCAACTGCGAGAACTCAGCGATGTCCAAGAAGGTTATGCGAACATGGTAGTCGCACTGAGCATGGGAAAACTTCACCCCATGATTATTCACGCCCGGCAGCTAACAGAAATTATGACGAACGCTACAAAACAATTGGATTTAGCAGAGGAATTTCTGGACTTCCAATTGTTGACTCAAATTGCTAAGGTGAGCGCAATGCAGGGTCCGCAGCACATTATGGTCAGAATAGACATTCCTCAACCGGAGAGAGTGGCTTTTGAACTGCACAAAGTATACACCATTCCCGCAGTAGTTGATGAGGACGGCTACCATGTATATGAGTTGGGAGCCGAATTTCTAGCAGCAAATAATCACGATCGCCAGTATGTCCTGCTAGACTATCAGCAATATGAGAAATGCCAACAACTGACAACCCTCGAAAATCATTTGCGTTTCCTGTGCCCACAGTTGGGACCAATCGTCACAGCCATTGGTGATAGCTGTGTACTCAACCTTTTTCGAAGTTTCAACGTCAACCCGCTGGCATGCAAGGAAAAAATTCTCCCAAAATGGAATAGTCTAGTCCGCATGATTACCCGAAATCACTGGTTGTTCGTGATGGCCGACAAGACGAAACTAGAGGTAAACTGCCGCGATACACCTACAGCGATTGGAGAACTATGTTCTACCGGAGTATTATCAATCGAGGAGCACTGCCACCTTCAGATCGGCGACCTTTTGATCACATCAGAGGACCACGCTCAGCGAAATATTAGTCTTTGGCAACCCTCATTTTCGGAATTACCATCATGGGGTAGCGTGAGCACCAGAAATAGATCTACAAAGCCTATGGCTGATGGCGATCAAAATCGTAAGGTACGGCTGTTAGCTGCCGACAATGCCAACCAAGCCTGGAGAGATCATGCAGCCGAGATACAAAAAATAAATGAGGACATCACACGAGAGGAAATACATCGACAACAAAGTCAGCCCCACACCATCTATCTAGCCGCCACCTCAATAATTGGGCTGTTAAGTATTGCCAGTTTTATGTTAGTAGCAGGAGTTCTGATCCGCAGGAGATGTCGGAAGCAAAAACCAGTACCGGCTAGATCAAGCAGATTGTCGATATTGCCCATCACCCGGAGTTCAATAAAACCCACTGTAACAACAGGACAGCCTACCGAAGACAAGGAAACGAACGATGGCCTCCAAGTAATCGTGCCTACTACAGCAACATTGCCCACAGCAAACCTGCCTACGATAGTCGGAAAACAGCTGGTACAGCTAGCGTAGTAACAACTGTTGTAGGGTTAGATATTTTTGTTACACTAAGTGTTATATTGGGTAGGACAGTGGCAACCTTTAGATAGACGGAATCACTCTGAGTAATTAAACCAATATAAATATTGTATTCAAGTTAAGTGTAAGAATTGCTAAAAAAAAAAAAAAAACATTTGTTCATTTGAAAAAAAAATTTTGGAATTAGGTATAAAAATGTTTAAACGAAAGTAAATAGTGTAGTTATGTAATAGGATTAGATAAAACAAATATATGTAGTTAATGAAATCTAGAATCAATTTTTGTATAAGTAAACCTAATCCTAGAAATAATTGTACAGTTTTTATTTGTTATTATGGTAATACTATTTTTAGAAATATCAAAATTAGGGTTAAGAATATAATTAAATTGTAATTGAACAAAAAGATTGTTTGAAGAAGTAAATGAGATCACGAGAAAAGAAAAATAAAAATACATGTTGTTAAATTGGAACTGAATCAAGAGAAGTAGATATTGCTAAGATAAAACGTAGAAGATGTTAAAAAAAAAAACAATTATTGTATATATACGATAAAATGTACAATGTAGTTGAAATTAAACCGAGCACCCTGATCTAATTCCCCCAGGGAATTAGTCTTTCACAGGGGGGAGGAATGTCGTGGCCCAATATTCAATTCGGTGTGGTTGTGACATCATGACTTAACTAGCAGCAGGTGTACGACTAATTAAGCAGTTTGCAGTATCTAAGCATTTTACTTCGCACGGTTAAATGCTTGGCGATTGCGAATTGTTTATTAAAAAACTGTCGCATCCACTGCTGTTGTAATTAAGCATTAAGCCAGGGTTAAGTAATTCACTTCGCATAGTGAAATGCTCAGCTGGGCTTACTGTTTGTTTACTAACAGTATTGGGGTCTCCAGCTGACGGCAGTGACTGATGTAATGCTTTGCGATTAATTGCAAGGTATTGCACTGGTCACTGGGTCAGAGTCGCTTCCGCCTGTAATGATTTCAACAGGTGACCCGACTTGCGAGTAGATCAGGTTACTCAGTTGTGTTTTTGGCGATTAGGAGTTAAGAGCTATAAGCGTGAATCAGAAGCTCGAGTTATATTAGATATTATTCGAAGTACTTTATTGAATAAAGTTTTTTTTATGTGGATTACGCGAGTGTTTTTCTGGGGACACGACAAGTACACCGTGGTGCCATTCGGCCTTTGCCATGCTCCACAAACTATGTGACGCCTCATGGATAAGGTCATTCCTTTCGATCTTCGTGAAACTATTCTCGTCTACTTGGACGATTTACTGATTCTGTCATCAGACTTTGACTCTCATCTCACATTACTATCCCGTGTAGCGGATTGTTTGAGGAAAGCTGGCCTCACTATCAACGTTGAGAAGAGTAAGTTTTGCATTAAGGAGACTAAATACTTGGGTTTTATAGTCGGGAAAGGAGGAATCAGGACTAACCCTGACAAGATTTCTGCCATAGTTGACTATCCGTCACCGAAAACTGTTCGGCAAGCCCGACGCCTACTAGGTATGGCGGGATGGTATAGACGGTTCTTTCCGAACTATGCTGACTTAACTGCCTCCATTACGGACACTTTGAAAAACCCTAGTCAGTTCAAGTGGACACTGAAGCCCAGACGTCTCTTGATTTGTTGAAACAAAAACTTACCTCTGCTCCGTTGTTAGTGAGTCCAGATTTCACCAAGCCGTTCATCATACAGTGCGATGCGAGCCAACAAGGTATTGGTGGAGTGCTGCTTCAACTAGATGACGATGGCCACGAGAAGCCAATAGCCTACGACTCGAAAAAGTTGAACTCAGCATAACGAAATTACACCGTCACAGAGCAAGCTGTTTAGCTGCAATCTAAAGTGTACAGAAGTTCCGGCCCTTCATAGAACTTATGCGGTTTAAGATAGTGACGGAGCATGCGAGCTTGAAATGGCTGATGTCTCGAAAAGACCTCAGCAGTAGACTTGCTCGGTGGAGTTTGAAGCTTCAGGGTTTCGACTTCACCATTGAGCACCGAAAAGGAAGCCTGAATGTCGTGCCTGATGCGCATTCATTGTAACAGCTTGTCCACACCTGAAGATCTTGGCCCGGAGGTTGACCTTAGTTCGCCATATTTCAACTCGTTGGAATATGAAGAACTGAGGCATAAAGTTAAAACGACTTCTGGCAAACTACCAGATCTTTGCGTCAGGGATGGCTTCGTTTACATTCGGACTGTTCCGAGAACAGGCGATCGGATTCAGGAAGAAGAAGCGTGGAAGTTTTGGATTCCACGAGGGCTTGTCTCCGACGTTATTTCCAGAGCGCATGATCCGCCACTAGCTTCTCACGGAGGTATAGGGAAAACACTGGAACGTCTGAGAAGACACTTGTACTGGCCACGAATGACAGTTGATGTCAGAAACTACGTAGGCGCCTGTGACGTGTGTAAAGAGATCAAAGCCCCCAATACCATTCATAGACCACCTATGGGAGTCCAGTCTGTGACAGGAAGACCCAGGCAAAAGTTGTACATCGATTTCCTAGGGCCATATCCTCGGTCAGCGAAAGGAAATGTCTGCATCTTAATAGTTCTTGACCCCTTTTCAAAGTTCCCGATTCTCAAACCTATGAGAAAAGCATCTACACTCAATGTATGCCAGTTCATCCAAACGGAAGTGTTCCATGTATTCGGAGTCCCGGAAACGATAGTCTTTGACAATGGAGTCCAGTTTTGCTCGGCGCAGTTCACCAGATTACTGGACAAGTATGGGGTGAAGCACTTGCGAACGGCAGTTTACTCGCCGCAAGTAAACTCCTCAGAGCGAGTAAACAGATCTCTATTGTCAGGGATTAGAGCATACATCCGGAAGGAACATGCGAAGTGGGATGAGAAGCTGAGCCAGATAGCTAGTTCCCTCAGCAGCTCTTTTCACCAAGCCACTGGTTTCTCTCCCTACCGAACACTTTTCGGTCAGCAAATGATTGAACATGGCAGCTCCTATTCCATCTTGAGGAGCCTTGGGACTGTTAATGAGCCTCTGAGAGTAGATGCTGAAGACAAACTGAGATTGATCCGTGCGAGAGTACAGGAAAATTTACACCATGCGTTCCAACAGGGCTCAAATGCCTATAATCTCATGGCGAAGCCTGTTAATTTCAGAGTGGGTCAAGAGGTATTCAGACGGAATTTTGCCCAAAGCAACTTCTAACAGCAGACTAGTGTTAAAATTTGTCAAGTGTCGGATTAGATCCAAGAAAGGAAACTCCTTATACGAGCTTGAGGATCTGCAGGGGAAACTGCTAGGATTCTATCACGCCAAAGACATCAGGCAGTGATATCCATTCTAGAAGCGTCATCTATCTACTGTCACGTTTATTCCTGGTAGCCCTAAGAAGGCATCCAGCCAGCTTCACTGGTAAACTATAAGATATCGCGAAGCCCTCTTATTGCCCCGTCAATGGTGGGTGATATACCTGTTGGAATTCAACCTCGTCAACACACCTCTACCTCTTATGAGTAGATAAACTTTTTATAGTCCCTTCCGGATCGGCCTCATTAGGAGGATTTTTCTTTGTCTGTCCGTCTACAACGTTTCGTTAATCGGCAACCGTCGGACATGGTAGTACCAAACCTAGATCCTGGTAGCCCTAAGAATGCATCCAGCCAGCGTCACTGGTAAACTATAGGATATCGCGAAGCCCTCCTATTGCCCCGTCAATGGTGGGTGATATGCCTGTTGGAATTCAACCCTGTATACGGTCTTTATCAATCTAAGGGATGAAATCGGCAACGTCACTACTTCGAAGACGCCTTGGAGACACACCCTTGAACAATCGCCGGTCGGAGATCAGAGTGAGATGTTGTGCCGGGAAAGCTTAGCGATCAGTTGGTTGGGTTACTGATCGCGAGGTTTTCTCAGCATCTCGGTAAAGGGAGGCAGAGAGGCATCGACCGGCTGGATTTTTTAGGTTACCAGCTTGTCGACGTATCTTTGGTTTGCAACACGGAGGCAGATGTCGAGGTCTGATCGAAGACTGACGGGACTTCAGGGATGTGTCCTCGATGCGTCATCGGTCAAGTAGGGCCAACAGTCGTAGTCGAGTACGAGCAATGATGAATGCTCTTATTGGGTCGTGGGTCGAGACACACATTGGGCGCCCGCAGACATGAGGCCTATGTTTAAGACTGAGCTAGCCGGTCGACCATTTTTCAGCGTTGTCTGAACCACGGGTGGTCCAGACCACTCTGCCCTGTTATGGTCGTAGCATACTGCATACAGCAATATGCTACACGACGGCTAGCAGCAGCACCTAGCGTGAGGGGACGAGTGCCGACAGAAAAGTGGAAAAAAATAAGAAGAAGAACGACTGAAAGGTCTGTAAGAAAAAGAAAAAGTTTTTTTGCTGCTGGGAAGTAGAGCGACGTCCGATTTTTTGGGGTGTCAAAAAGAAATCGAGCGAGAATTGACATATCGGTACTACAAGTTGATTAATTGAACGAAACAACGACAGCAGATAATCTATACAATACATAACAGAACAAATTTTCGTCAGACATATAATTTTTGTTGGGATAATTAAATCGCGAAAAGTGCGAGCCCCATTTACCATAAGAACGGCATGTCCGGGTTTTCCTGGATGTCACAAGGAAGCAATATCGCCAAAGCAAAAGAATTTACTTCCAGACCAAATTAAACCGAAATTTCTTCAAGTTGTTTGGCTTACATTTTTTAGTTCTCAGGGGGTGACGGCGACGATCCTGTGTTCAATACTGCTGGTACAGAGCATTCATTAGTAGTTCTTGAGATGTATACAGCTGCTTTCTGTAGAAATCCTGATATTAGAGAGACAACGAAGAAATCACGCAAAAGTACTATTGCTATTGGTGTGAAAATAAAAATAAATGGACGTAACCTCTTCAGCAATATTCAATCATTAACCTATCCAGATCGAGGTATCAAACAGTTGTACTCATAAACGGCTGCAGCGATAATGAAATAGACTATGAGTGGAATATCCTCAAGGATTTTTTTTGTCAAACTGTGGTGCAAAATAGTGTAATTCAGGCTAGGTTCACTAGGAATTATAGGTTCCAAGAAAAGCAAACAACAAAAAAACACAAAATAAAATGTCTTTTTTAATGTTAAAGTAATAGTGGCATTGCGGAATAGCTCAGAGGCGCCCCTGCGTGGGATCCACATCAACATGAGCTATGTAAGTTGTTCTTTTTTCCTTCTGATTGTTTGATTTGCTAAACTATTTTTATTGATCGGTTGACTTGCTAAAATAACATTTTATTGATTTTTTTTTTAAATAACTTTAGGAGCGAAGTACTAAGTACACAAGCATTTTGAAATTCTTATCAAGTATTAATTGTAGGTCGCAAGTTTGTTGTTGAAAAGGGGAGCTCATGTTTATTAATTATGGTTAAAGATCTCAGATTAAGTACACAAGCATTTTGAAATTCTTGTCAAGTATTAATTGTAGGTCGCAGGTTTGTTGTTGAAAAGGGGAGCTCATGTTTATTAATTATTGATAAAGAATCTGAAATTAACTTTAGGATTGTAGGCTTACTTCGAATAACTAGTTGAAACTGGTACTACTGCTTATATTCCCTAAGCTTGTTTCTTTATAAGAAGAACCTGTAGGATTGAAGAATATTATATATTTTTTTATAACGTAATGACGCTGTAAAGGCTTTTTATTCTCCCTTTACTCTCCCTTGGAGCCCTCTCTTGGCGTGATGGTCGAATAAGGTCCGCTCCTCCGCTATTTTCAGGTTAATCTAGAAGGGACTCTGAAAATATCTGCCCTCAGAGTCAGTTGGGTGGTTGGGGCATGCAAGAAGGCAGAATATCTGCGCCTTCAATGAGAATGTAGGTAAGTGACGTAAAGGTCCCTTCAGGACTGAATGTGTGCCAGCGTTTTTGGTTAAAGGCACGAGATTTTTTTTGTGGATATGGCAGGCGGCAGCGGCAAGCTTTTTCGTGGAACCTCCCCACACTCTCTCTCCGCCAATAGCCCAGGACTGGGTGTGTTGCGGCTTTTCGTTTTGGCACGAAAATTTTGTGTATGTGGCAGGTGACAGCGGCAGGTCTTCGTGGAACCCCCCACAGGCCGAGGCGAGCTAGCGTGCCGCCCTTCACTTCAACGCTGTCTACCGAGTGATCTGTCTGCTCATGCTGGCAGTCTGGACTTCACGTCCAAACCAATCGCTCACCATAGATCCATAACAGACAAAAGCCGTTCGAAACAAATATATGCTTGTCTTAAAAAGTTACGTAAGAAATTTTATTTTTAACTCTTATCCTTGTTATCTTAAGAGATAATGAGGCAATGGGAGCTTCGAGAAAAGCGGGTTGCTGCTATGCAGAAAAAAATAGGTAAGCATTCACGGACAACGGTGGCGGGCATGTACGAGCATCGACCAGGGCAAAATAACGGAGCGAAGACAACGATATTACTACTCGATCGTACGATAGAATACGAGCGAAAATACAGCATATATAGGAATACATATTAAGATAGGTTGCACAATCCAATGCAGAATGCATGCCTCCCAAATGAATGGTCATATGAAGCTGCTTAATAATTAATATTCAAATATTAGTGTACCTACAGCTTATTTAATTCATTGACCATTAATTTGCGAGGCATGCATTCTGCATGTGACATGAAAAACAAATCACAAAAAGACCAGAAAAGTTTAATATCAGTGCAAATAATACCATCGAATGCATAGCTGCAAACTTAACTTAATCATTTCAGTTTAAAAGACTTTTTATTAATTAAATATAGTCAATAAAGCCATAACAAATTGACAAAACTATAATAGCAGGACAAATGAATTCATCTCGGTAAAATACATCAATCAACATTGTGAGTAAAAAGCATCAATTGAAGCTGGTAGCGAATGATGCGCTTCTTTCACTGAAGTAGTAGTAAGTTTCCATTGTTCCTAATTTAAGGCAGAACCACAATAGAAATATACGTAAGTACATTTACTTACGTAAAGCGAACGCGCCCTTCAATTTCACAGGCGTACACAAATTAACTTTAACTCGTGTGAGGGGAACTTTCTTTAAGTTTAAATATCCAATTTTCAATAAGTATAATGCGGTAAGAATCGCACATGCCGTAAGAACGCGATGTGTCAAACAGTTAAATTATTATTAAATGATTAAAAGTGAAATGTAAAACTTAAAATGGAATAAAAATGATATTGTGATTTAATAGAAAGCACAAATCTTCAATTACATCAACTTCCATTTGTTAATTTTTTCACTTTTACTACTTTTCATAATTGAAAACATTAAATATTTAGGCTAAAAGTATCAATTTTTTGTAAGTAAACCTCAGTCTCGTTTAATTTCGTAAAGTTATTCACCTTTAGCCTAGACGAAGAAGGATTTCTTATGACTGAATTTTTTGCCTCAACTACAATAGCCTTAAAGACGTTACGGATTTCAACGAGACTGAGGTTTACTTACAAATAATTGAAAACATTAAATGTGAAGATAATAACCATTACGGAATGTGATATGAAAATGTGATAAAAATGACAATTTTTCGTAATTAAACCTCAGTCTCGTTGAAATCCGTAACGTCTTTACGGCTATTGTAGCTGAGCCATAAGTTTTAGATATGTATCTTATTTGAAATTATTATCAATAAAATGTCTGTCTTGTGCTTGTCATAAAAATTACGCTCGTGAAAAGACGTAGAAAACTGTATAGCTATAAAATCGCGAATTTCCTTGTGGCATCGTGGATATATTCAGATGAATTTCAATAATGTTTTAACATATTTTTTTTGGATATATTCAGCAATTGTGAATAAGACCTGATAAGCCGAACAAAGTGAAAGGTCAAGGTAATCATCGAGATAATTCAGGATACACAGCTCTTCAGTATGTAACTAGAAGTGGTAATCTAGAAATTTGACATCTACTAATAGGTAGAAGTGCTGATGTAAAACTGCTATTATAATCCGGAATCAGAAAAGGTGGTCAGGAAGAGGATAAGTGTCCAAGATCGGCTGGATTGCTCACTGCGATGGATGAGAAAGAGTGATGATAATTACCACTCAAGCATGGTATTTTAGTGTAGTAATTTAGTTTACAGCTCGAACATAACCATCCCGAGAAATTTTCTGGAAGTGAGGTTAAACCATCAGTCGGCTAACATATCATCCCTACACTTAGTCACTATAACGACTAATGGCCAGTTTCACAGTCGGGTTTAAACCATGGTTTAGTTTAAACCACCCTCCAAGTTTAAACGTAGTTTAAACCAAATCGGGTTTCACAGTGCATTCTTTTAGTAACGTTGGTAGTACTGATTAAATTGTGAATTAAATTAGTTATCGCCACCATTGTGAAGCAATTTTGCAATGAATCAATCTGTCAATCGGAAAAGTAAACAGATCAGAGATAAAAAATAAAAAATATGTAGATAAATTTTCTAATTTTAAATATGCCAACATTAAAAAAGGATGAAAATTTTAGCATAAGTGAAGTTGAGCTATTACCCTCACTAATACATAAAAAAGAGATATATAATAGAGCGCAAGAAGACAGACAAGAATAGATTCGAAGACAAAGTGACAAAGTTCTTTACTTAAACTGAACCTAGCATAAAAATCAACGTCGTCCCACTAATTAAAATGATTTGGCCGATTTCTAATTACTCTCAGCCGTCGCCAGAGTTGTAAATTTAACTCAAAAAAATCTTCTTCATCACTAGAAATGTCTAAATCTAAATCCATGATGAAATTATTTTCTTGATACAAAAAAAGCAATGCTACTGTCAAAATAAAATTATCTTGAGTTTAAACCGAGGAAGGGCACGGTTTAAACTCTAGTTTAAACCGGGGTTTAAGCCAAACTGTGAAACTCATTCGTCGAGTTTAAACTAAATATTTGGTTTAAACTCAGACTGTGAAACTGGCCATAAATACGGATACAAATAGGAGACAGTTCAGGTTGAAGTCATAACGGAATTCCGGTATTGCATTAGCATCTACAGGGTGCCAGCTCAAATGCATATCCTCCACATACACCACTGAATGTGTAAGGAATAGTCACCCGATGTCTTCGATTAATAGTCAGTTGAACGAACGCCACGAACTGAGCCGATGAACACCGAAGGCGCCAAAAAATATGGCACAGCTCTGTCTGTCAGTGAAAGCAATAAGCATGGCCCCGGCAGCCAATCGGACAGTAGTCACGTGCTCTAATTCTTTAGAATTGATTCTCATTCTTTCTATTCAAGTGTACAATGAGTGATGTGCAAATAGCATTCCCGCCTGAAACCGCGTTGTTGTCACTGTGATTGCGATTGCTGCCCCGTTCGGATCGCGACTGTTAGCTAGGAGACATCTTCGTCTGACGGAACACGAATTAGGAGTTTTGATATTTATACAAACTCTTGGTTTGTCTAAACTAATAACAGGGGTGCCAGATCAAAAAACAAATAGACCAATTAAACAATTTTTACAAATGTGCTTTATTATAGCAACAAAATGAACAAAGATATGGAACAAATTAATTTTTAAGAACAAGAATATATAACAAATCAACTTAAACTTAATGTTGACTTGGTTGTGTGGCTGGAATGAAAAAAGAAGATTAATACTCAGAAATATACTGGTTTTCTACTTGTGTGATGTGGTCTGAGCTTTACTGTAGTTCAGTAGTATACAAGGATAATAAACCTTAGTGCAGTTTATTATACTTATATATGGTGATAATTGTATGCCTTAATGTAGCATACAAGTGTTGTTTGCGTAGTGAATCCTTTGGTTAGGATTTAGCTTGATAGTGTCAGTTTAATGTACTGCACTTGATGGTGCACGTTACTGTAGTTCAGTAATATATATAAATATAATAAGTCTTAATGCAATTTATTATATTTATATGTGTGCTGGTGGTGTAGTGTCACAGTCGCAAGTTAATGCGTTACGACTGTCATGTCAAGAATGCAATTTACTGTGTTGCATTCAAGTGATCAGATATGACTGACAAAAATCTCCTTGCTTCACAGGCCTTTTATAGTAAGCAGGTTGCCGGGAATGCCTGCTTTGATTTGTACATTCCCAGCAAGTTATTGAGAATGCCTGCTCTGATTTGTTGAAGCAAAGTGATTTAATTTTAGAGTGCGTTCGCACAATATTCCTTTTGAAAATTTTTAATGGGCTAAAAGCGAGGTGCGTGTTCTATTATATTAACAAGCGATAATCTATTATGATTTATGCATATAATGTAGAACAGACGTGCTCTATAACATTGATATTGGGTATACTGTCTATATAATGTAGTTCAATTACTATTTATTTTTTATTTTTTTAGTCCTAAAATGAGTGTTCCGAGTAAAAGACAACGAACCTATAATTTTAACACTGACTGGGAGGAATCATATTGTTTCGTTAATTTGAAAAATAAATGCGTTTGTTTGTTGTGTGGTAGTAGTATTGCAGTGCCAAAAAAAATATAATGTTGAACGACACTTTCAGACAAATTCATGCCACTTTTGATGAGATTTATAAACTTAAATCTGAAGTAAGAAAGAAAAAAATATGTCAACTAAAATCAAGTCTAACTGCACAGCAGACTTTTTTCACTAGATATGTGGAAAATTCTAAAAAGGCCACCATTGCTTCTTTCAAAATTTCTCACATGCTCGCAAAAAAGAAGAAACCTTTCATTGATAGTGTGTTGTTCAAAGAACTATTTTTGACTGGTGCCGATTGTTTGTTTGATGGATTTTCTAACAAACGTGAAATTGTCTCAGCAATACAAGACTTACAGTTGTCAAATAACACAGTCACAAGAAGAATACATGCAATTTCAACAGACATACAAACTCAGTTAAAACTGACTTGGAAATATGTGACTGGTTCTCGCTACAATTTGACGAGTCAACAGATATTTCAGACACCGCACACCACACAAAGATGATATGTTGCAAATACTACCTATGAAAGGACAGACAAGGGGTGAGGATATTTATAATACACTCAGAACATAGTCAATAAATATGCCTTTGCACAAGCTGTCTGCGATAACCACCGATGGGGCACCAGTAATGGTAGGTAAAAACAAAAGATTTATTGCCCTCTGCAAGAAGGATGAATCATTTTCAATTTTCAAGAAAATGCTAGGTAACAATGAATTGAACGGGCCATTATTTATTAAGCATCTTCAAGTGTTAAAAACCCAGTTTGAAGAGAGATTTTCGCAGTTTACACTTATCGAGCCAATTGTTTCTTTCTGTATCAATCCTTTTACTTGCCAAATAAATGTAATGGAAATCCGCATGTATTGCAGATTTTGTTCAAGGTAAGACAGAAGAAATAAAGTTAGAAATGTTGGGCCTTAAGAATGATATTTTGCTAAAATCCTTAATATCAGAGGACTTTTGGAATACAGTGGACAGAGAAAAGTTCCCATTTTTGAAAAAAAGCGGCATATAAAATTGAATCATTTTTCGGGTCAACATATTTATGCGAATCATTGCTTTCAAACATGAACTTAATAAAATCAACATATAGATCTCGGCTCACCGATGAGCATCTTTATGATTGTTTGCTAACAGGATTATCGTCATACTCTCCTGATTATGAAGCACTGGCCAATAATATGCAATGCCAAAGATCAAATTGACATATTGATATTATATTTTTTATAAAATGTTTTCTATGTATTTGTTTTTTGTTTACTTTGTTTACGTTTTTTCAAATACATTTCTCCGTGTGTATGAAATTTGAATGATAATTTATTATTTTGAAACATTTTTGTTTATTATTTGTTTACAAATTATGAATATAAGAAAATAAATTATGGGAAAATGAGAAGTTATGGAAGGAGTTTGTCGAGTAAAAATAGGTGGTGCCCGCCACCCTACCATTCTCTTGTACAGATACACATGTAATATTTTATTAGGTACCATAATCTTGAATTATTACGATTTACTATTCATAGATAATATAGTTCATATTGCTTAATTTAAACGATAGGGTAACATAAGTTTCTATATAGGTGTACCTTATATAAGCGTACTTAACTGAAATTTTTATTTTTGCTAAATCAAACTAAACTATAGCAGATCACAGTGAGTGAGGCTCCATATTTAGGTTCTCACAGAAAGAAATTTTTCATGTTGTTTTGAATTCATGTTATGATTGTGTACATACTTACGTCATTCCTATTTTGGGCGGAAATGCTGGTAATTGATCACTGTCGAAAGTTTACAGTAGAGCTTCGTAACGCTCTAAATATGTAAAAAATCATAAACCTTGCCTCACAAGGGAGAAAATCTTGATCGCGGACGAATTTGTTCAAAGAGAACTCACACTATGATACTGGTTAAATGCTATTGTAGATTCAATGTTAGTTAGTCGGTCATAAGCTCGAACGATATTAGTATTATATAGCATGTCAGGAAAGCAATGGATTGTGACATAATGTGCAGGAAATCCCGGGCTGACTTGCATTAAGTGGCATCATTTCTTCTTGTTTTTTTGAAGAAAAAAAAGTTTTTTTACAGGATTATAGTTGCTCCAGAAGGCCTTCATGGGGAAACAGTTCTCGTCAGGTAAATACAAATGTCCTTGTCTGGGGTTTGCCTTTAATATTTCCGCCATATGGTATTTTCATGTAAAGTTAATAAAATGAAGTCTTTGAGTAAGGATTGTTGAAATAGCATACTAAAGTAGATCGAAACTTGTAAATTGCTTGTCACTGGGTGGTGTAGCAAAAAAAAGGAAACATTTTTTTGTACTATTTATAAGCGAACAAATTGTTATCTTGATTTGCCTAGTTGAAGGCAATAGACTAACAGAATAAACATTATAATAGTAATGTACAATATGCAGTACTAAGCTTTTGCTTTCTCCTCTAACTCTCCTGGAGCCCTCATACCATGAAGGTTGACTAGGTCCACTCTCGTCTTCTCTTTTCAGGTTGTCAGCAGGGATACTGTATCATATCGCCCACAGTATCGCAGGGTGGTTGGGGCAATGGCGGTGGAAGCAGAACACCCGCGCTTCCAATTAGGTAAGTGGTAGGTAGTGTAAAGGTCCTTTCAGGACTGAATGTGTGCTACGGCCTCTGGTTTGGCAGGCACGATTTTTTTTGTATATGGCTGATGGCACAGCGGCAGGTTTTCGTGGAATCTGCCCACACTCTCCGCCAATAGCCGAGGCGGCTAGCATGCCGTCCTGCAGTCAACGCTGTCCACGGAGTGATCTGTCAGCTCATGCTGGCAGTCTGGACTTCACGTCCAAGTCAATCGCTCTGACATAGTTCCATAACAGCCTCCCCTACATCAGGTCAAACCATCGTTGATTTTATATCGAAGCACTGCTGCCATGTTACGGCAAAACTGTTCAAAATATTACGTAGATGCATAGATGAGCAATAAACATTCATTTCTTATTGAAAGAAAATGTTTCGGCAGAATTTTTATTCAGTCTGATGCCCGACTGAAGATATTTTCATATACAATGTGTGCCGTTGTCGGCCTCCAATAATGCAACAATTCTAAGTAGAGATGGGCAACTCCTGAGTTGAGTTGACTCAAGGAGTCGGGTCTTATTAGCGAGCCGCCTTAGCCGACTCTTCACTTTATTTGAAGGTGGATCATTAGGAGTCATTTGGCTGGTAGCTTTGGTGAGATTCATTGAGCGCGTTCACTGCCACCAAAATAGTGACTTTTTGTCGACTACGAGTCACTACCGAGGGTTCACTCCGCCAAATTTTAACAGTAAACAACTACGCTTGACTACGACTATCGTTCACTCCCGCATTTTGAATGTACCAAATAGTCGACTACATTCGACTACACTCAGCAGGATAGTCCATCGTAGTCGGTTTGACAGAACTACACTACGAAAACGATTACGCTACCAAAGTGGTAGTGAACGCGCCCATTGATCACAGAGGAGCGAAACGTCACGAACTCCAGCCAGAGTCAAGACGACTCAAGAGCTATAACAAAACTTGAGGGTATATAACTCTTGCGGCGAGTTGTGAGTGTGGCATATTGCATACGGGCGTTTCACTTCACAGTACAACGTACGTATACGACAGCACAGCACTAGGCACAGCCTATCATAGGCATAGATAGGCAAGGCAATAAGTAAGAAAGAAAAAATAGCACTGAAACTGGGAGCGTAGTTTTGTTTACTATTTCCTTTTTCTTGTCTTCTGATGCTGATCATAACAAGCATTTTATTCCTTTATACGATATATTTATCACTCTTTGGTTACGCCTGCAGCAGTAGCGCCTCTACAATACAACAAGGTACTAAGTCAAACATCGTTTCGCACTCCCTATATATAACAATATTTTTATTTCGGAAAATATACACAAGATTACAAATCTTTAGATTGTACTTAAACTAGAGAGGTGCTAGTGTATTATATAAGTTATTGCGAGAGCAGATCAAAAACAAAACAAAAAGAAAAAAAGATCTTATATAGAAGAATTCAACTACAAAAATACAAAATAATTATAAAAAGAAAATAAAGCAAATTAAAAAGAATTAATAGGAAAACTAAATTAAACTAATTCAGCCAATAGTTATTATCATATCATCATATCAAAAACTAAATCTGAGAAATTTCAAATTAAAAAGATAAAGGAGATGTGTAAATTGTATATCTAAAATATTATAGTTCTGATAAGCTAAATAAAATTAAGGAAAACAAGAAAAGAATTGATAGTCTTATTACCGCTGTGTAGAAAAAGTCTGATAAATTATTAAGTTTTTTCATAATATTTAAGTCCTGATGTGTTTTAGAGTATTAGTATAAAGTGAGTATTAGATGGAAGTGAATTTCACAATCGAGCGAACTGGACAGGGAAAGAACCCTCCATTACCAGTCTCCTAAATCTTGGAATAAAGATATTACGGTTGCGGTGAGATAGTGAGGTTCGGAAAAACTCTCGAATGTATTCAGGTTTCCCCTTGTGAAGTAAGGTGTGTAAGAAGATCAGACCTCTATGCTTTAGATATGCAGGTAGAGAGCATCCAAGAAGCAGATTTTTATAGGCTGAGATATGAGCATACCTTCTGAGACCAAAAATAAAACGGATGCAATCATTAAATGCTACTTCAACTCGTCGGAGACAGGTACTATCCAGTTTGGAATATATCATACTTCCAAAAGTAAAGTGGAGTAAAATTAACGCTTTAACTAGCTTCTTTCTATTGTCTGTGGATAAAATTTTTGCTCAAAGGCACAATCTTCCCAACCCTGCATATATTATACGAATAATCGAGCTAACATTATCGCAGCAGCTCATTTCTTCGTTCATGGCAATACCCAGATTTACAACTTTTCTTAAGTAAGGTATAGCGACACCGTTTAAAAACACTGGAGGTATGACATCTATATCATAGTAACCCCTATAGAAGGCGATAGATTTGGATTTTTCGGGGTTGAGCAGCAACCCATGACGAGTTGACCATTCAGTGATTCTGCGGAGATCGCAATTGATACGCTCAATACCATCCTCTGAGAGCCCCATAGGTCTACTTAGGTACAACTGCACATCGTCAGCGTACATGTGCACAGTAACATCATGTACTACTTTGGGAAGTTCGTTGATCTAGAGACTGAACAACAAAGGGCCGAGAACTGATCCTTGGGGCACACCACGTAGAGTGGGTAACAAAGTCGATACGCTTTGTCCAGTTCTGACATAGAGATAGTTTCGACAGTAGGATACCGTGGTCAACGCAATCAATGCCTTCGAAAAGTTCAGTAGTACCAGAGCCGTGAAATCGCCCTCATCAAGGGCAGCTCTTATGTCAGTGGATACTCTTAGTAACGCAGTCTAACAGCTATGATGTGAACGGAAACCTGATTGGTATGGCGAAAATAACCGATTATTCTCGATATATTCAATAATTTGCAAGTACATGAGTTTTTCCAAAACTTTAGCTAGAAAACATAGTCTTGGAACAAGAAGGTCGGCCGGTGAGTTATGCCAGCCGCACGTTGAACCAAGCCGAAAAAAATTACTCAACCACGGAACGGGAATTGCTAGCCATTGTATGGGCAATACGTAATTATAAATGCTACCTGCTTGGAAGACATTTTAAAGTCATAACCGACCATCAACCTCTCCGAGGAATTTTTAAGGTTAAGGACACCACATCTCGCATGGTGAAGTTCCACCAAAAACAGTCGGAGTATGATTTTGAGATTGTCTACAAGAAGGGAAAAGAAAATGGCAATGCAGATGCACTTAGCAGAATTCCACAAGATATAGACCAAGATGAAGACCCGTGCTTCGCAATTACCCGAGCGCAAGCTGGAAGAAAAAGAGACGAAGAAAACCAGAAAAAACAGCCTTCTCGAGAATCCGAAGATGAATGGGATGACATAGATGAGACTGAAATAAAAGAAATAAGGCTCCAAAAAGACACAAGACCCAAGTGTATAACGGACCCAGGGGACATAGGGATTATATTGAGAGATTTTCATGACTCACGATTCGGGGACACTTCGGAAGGAGCAAAACTCTGGAAAGGGTAAAGCGTTTCTTTCATTCGAGGGGAATGAAGAATGATATCTCTAAACATGTTCGGCGCTGTGCGAAATGTCAAAGAAATAAACATTCTAAGACCAATAAAATGCCGTTGGTGATAACAGAAATTTCGGAGAAGCCTTTCGATAAAGTGTACGTTGATCTAGTTGGCCCGCTGCCAACAAGCCAAAACGGAAATAAGTATATTGTGTCCATGATTGATGATCGTCGATTTTGTAGCAATACCAGATCACGAGGCGAATACCGTGGCCCAGGCCTTATTTGAACAAATACTTAGTAGATACACATTACCCAAGGGGCTTGTAACAGATCAGGGTGCAAATTTTACGGGCGAAGTCATGAAAGCATTGTGCAAATTACTGAAGATTAAGAAACTGCGAACTACCGCTTATCATCCCCAGTCAAATGCAGTAGAAAGACAGCATTCGACACTTGCCAATTATCTGAGGAGTTTTGTCGATGAAGAACCTAGAAGCTGGGACGAATTTTTGAGGACGGCAGCGCATGCTTATAATAACACCATGCATATGGGTACTAAACTGACGCCAATGGAAACCTTGTTCGGGTTTGTATCCGAAGTTCCTAGTACTTTGCAACGTAAAATAGAGCCAGTGTACAATGCCGACAGGTATCATGCAGTGCTGCGGTTTAAATTACAGAGAGCTTTCGAAATAGCTCGGAAGAATTTACAGAAAAGTAAACTCACGGCAAAAAGGTACTACGACAGATCAACTAGGATAGAACCTCTCCATGTAGGAGACAAGGTTTTGGTCAAAGACTTAGCGCGGACTGGAAAACTAACATCAATTTTTAAGGGACCCTATGAGATAATATACATACACAACCCAGAGAATATAACAATACTCCAGGGCAGAAAACTCAAACGGGTACACGCGAATCGCTTGAAAAAATTTCAAGATTAATTTTAAGTTCAATTTCCTTTTAATTTGACATCCAATTTGCTTTTATTGCTGACTAATCAATTTAAATTTTCCAGAAATAACATCCCACAAGCCCAGAGACGCAATAGGAACTGAGGGTCGCAGCAGTTTTTGTTTCTATCCGTCTAGGTTGAGCCAATACCAGCACGAGAAGCTTTTTGTGTTGTTAGGAGAAGAAAAGGCGAAAGAGGTGGAATAAGTAAAAAAAAAAAAAAAAAAACAAAAAAAAAATAGCAGGTAAAGAGGTCCTGGGAAAACATATGTATACCTAAGAATTAGTAGCATTCACATACAATAATAAAAAAAAAATATATATATATATATATAAAAATATAAAATAATATAATAATACGCCTTGCGAATAAGAGAATAAGATAAGGAGGTTGCCAGTAGTTTACAGTAGAGATAAGTTTCAGTAGTAATCGGGAGCTCCAACACCATGAAGACGATAATTGTGGTAATCTTGGCATCTATAGCGGTCGTAAATGCAGAGAATGTGGGTTACACCATACAGCCGATAGCAGACTCTGGAGTACTATTTGAACAAATAGGGAAGGTCAACTTTTATACCAAGCATTGGACCATCTTGTCGAAACTAGAGGTACCTGATTTATCGAAGGAGCTTGTATTCGCCAACAACTGCAGCAATCTCATCACGCGACTATGTGCCGAGATCAGTCATTCCGGAATAGTCAAATGCGAGGTAGCAGCAAAGGAGGTAAGAAGCTGGGTAGCTAAGATCAAACGACAACATGACGAACTAGCCCATCATACGCACGAAGAAGAGACAATTCGTCGCAAAAAACGTTCCTTCTTTGATGGAATAGGTTCAATGTTCAAGACCCTGTTCGGAACGATGGATCACGCAGATTCAGAGGAGATACGTGCATCATTAGACGAGATAAACGGAAAAGAGAACCGGACGTTTAACCTCCTCAAAGAACAGACTACTGTAGTAAAATCAACCCTGGACCTATTTAACGTATCGCGGGTTCAAGCGGCAATAGAACGAGAGGAATTGAAAAATAAGATTTCAGCTATCATCAAAATGCAGAGAAATGAAAGCGAAGAGCTAACCGCATTACAGCTGAGACTAGAGCTGAACGAAATCATTACAATGATGATTCTCCAACTACGAGAAATCAATGACTCTTTAGATACTTTATCAGATATGCTGGTCTCACTAAGCATGGGAAAGCTACATCCACTAATAATCCATGCTAAGGAGATAACAGAAATCATGCGTAATGCCACCCGACAGTTGGACCTGGATGAGAGATTTCAAAATTTTCAAATTCTAAACCAGATTGCGAAGGTAGAAGCTCTGCAAATAAATCAGCAAATATTGGTTAAAATTGAGATTCCTCAACCTCAACGAACGTCATTTGATCTACATAAAGTATATACAATACCGGCCGCAGTAGGTGAGGAAGGCTTTCACATTTATGAAATTGACGCTGAATTCGTGGCAGCAAACAACCACGAGCGACAGTATGTGCTGCTGAGTCATCCGCAACATAACAAATGCCAAAAGATCTTGACCAGCGCGGACAATCCACAACTACTGTGTCCACAGCGGGGTCCAACAATCACGGCCATAGGAGACAACTGTGTACTGAACCTTTTCCGGAGTTTTAATGTAAACACTAGGGCATGCAAAGAAAGAATAGTTCCAAAATGGAATAGCCTAGTTAGAATGGTGACTAAAAATCACTGGCTCTTCGTGATGTCTGACGAGACTAAGCTGGAGGTAAATTGCAGGAGCATGCCAACTGCGATAGGAAAGCTGTCATCCACAGGTGTGTTAACTACAGAGGAACAGTATCATCTGCAGATAAGAGATTGGTTGATAGAATCAGAGGACAGCGCGAGGCGCAACATAACTCTTTGGGAGCCAACTAGATCAGAGCTCCCAGCCTGGGATGTCATCACAATGCAAACCAAAATACGAAAATCAGAAGTTTTAGAAGATAGAAAAAATGAAGTGAAGCTGTTAGCAACCGACAACTTTAATCAGGCATGGAGGGATCAGGAAGCTGATATAAATAGGGTCCAGGAAGCCATCAAGCAGGAGGAAACCATCAGACAAGTTATTCCTCATCATATACACCTAGCAGCTACATCAAGTACGGGGTGTTTATGCATCGCCACTCTTGCAATATTAGCAGGAATTTTAATCCACCTGAGACGTTGGAAGAACAGACAGACAATGAAGAGCACCAGTCGACTGTCGAGATTACCGATCATCCAGATGTCTAAACCAGTCCGAGTTATGCAAAAGGAGTCATCGCTGGAAGAACCGGAACCGAACATTAGCATCGAGATCATCCCCACAACAGCCAATATACCTACAACATCCCTGCCAAACGTCGTGAAAAAACAACTGGTACAGTTGAAGTGACCACATTAGGGTAGTAGAAAATTTATAAATAGAAGTGGTAGGATAGTTTTGTAAAATATAGGCGGCAACCCGTGTAGTTAGAAAGCAAGGTAAAGCGAAGCAAAGTCATAAAATTGTAATCATTGGAGAGATTTTCTGATATAAGATGTAATAAAAGGAATTTATTTTTGTGTTAATCATTGGAGAGATTTGCTGATATAAGATGTAATAAAAGGAATTTATTTTTGTATTTTTTGTTGTAAGTAATGATTTCTAACAATGTAATACGTGTAAGGTAATTAAGGAGTACAATAGGTTAATCATAAGATTTTAAGGTAATAGAAATAAATACAAGTAGAGAAAATTTAAAGTAAAAAAAAAAAACAGTTTTTTTTTAATTTATGACAATGAAATAAATTGCATGTGAGACAAATAAAGAAGGTAAATTTGAAAAGAAGATATAATGGAATATGAAAATAAAAAATTGTAACATGAAAAACGAGTGTAAAAAAAAATTAAATATAGAAAGAAAATGTTAGGCAGAAAAGAAGAAAATGTAATAGGTATAAGAAAGAAATTTAAAAAGATAATCAAAAAATTGAAGAAAAGAAAATATGAAAATCTAGATGGTAAAAATGTAACGATGTAATGCTAAGAATCTGAACCGAACGTGAATTAAGATATTTTCAGTATTAATTGATTGCACTCTCCAGATCTAGTTCCCTGTGGAAACTAGTTTTTCAAAGGGGGGAGGGATGTTATGGCCCGATATACGGAAGATTCTTCCAGCAGCCAAGGGCATCACAGCGAAATAACCAGCAATTGCTAAACAATAACTTCGCATGGTATTGTTCTGCAACTGTCGGTTGTTTTGCTGATTAGCCCAACAGCTGGCTGCGATGAGCGCTTAGTGAAGAAATCGACGATTGCAATAATAATTCACCTTCGCATGGTAATTATTATGTAAAGCGATTGTTTAGAACTAAGCGACTCAGGTGCTGCAACCGGTAGAACAAACGACAAGGTTGTTGTCGTTTGTTAACATCCGCGTTGTGAGCAAAGAAAGTTTACTTCCGAGTATCGGACATAAAAAGACTAATGACTGGTCTGGCGAGTGCCGTTTGTAACCATCAGTCATTGTGCTCGCAAGTTTGGGTTCGGTTCAGATTACCTAAGCGCCAGATAGCTTAGGGTAAATTACGATAGGTCAGTTTGTTATAATAAAGAAATAATTTGTGAATAGAAATTCGAGTGTATTTTCATTGCAAAGAAAGATTATCGCGGTTCATTATTGGATTTTATTTATTCGATTGCTCAGGGGGCACGACATTTGGCGTTTAAAAAGGTATTGTATTTTTAAAATTTTTATATATTGGGAGTTAAGCTTTTTTAGCTGCTCCATTTTTTCTTAAAAAAGTTGTACGTTAATTAAATTGGTGCAAAGCCTCATTTTGCTTCGCCATTTATTTAACATTTTTTTTAGCTACTCCAAACACACACACACACACCAGGAGCTGAGCTAATTTAGCTAATCGATCATACACGTAGGTACATACAACAAACGTGCTAAACAACTTTTCGTATTACGGGGCATTTACATAATTTTTGTACAAAGTTTTTTTAGGGTACAGTGAAAACTGATTTAAGATTTGTTTTGTGTTGTTTTTTTTTGTAGTTTAAAATAAAAATTTTAAAAATATTGAATTTGTTTTTGAGAATTTTGTTGTTAGGCAATAGGAGACTAAGGATAGTAGATAGTAAATTTAGAAGACTGATCGTTGTTTCGTTTAATGGTCTCGAGTATAGTGACGGTAATTTCAGTTGTTTTATATAAGGATCGGAGTTATCGGAAATAGTTTTGGTCAAGAGGTTGAGTCTAGTTGGGTTTACAATAAGGATAGGAGTTGTGGGGAATAATCCGTGGCAGCGTATCAATGTCTGCATGGTACTAGCTTTGTTATATACCTTAAATGTCCACAGGTAGGAGTAATATATTAACTAGGGAGGAATTAGCACGCTATCAGGCCCAGGAAAGGGAATTAGAACTGAAAGCACAAGAGCTTAAGCAATGCCAGACAATATTGCAGAGTTATGAACAGGACTGGCAATATATAGAGGAGCATATAGCGGGAGAGTTACGGAAAAGGTGGACAGAAAAAGAGACAGAGAAATTACTGGAGGAACTGAATGAGAGTGCTAAAAACAGTACAAAAGGCGAAGCCTTAGATCTACTGGTGACAGCAGCATTCGAAGTTATCCAGAGCCGTGAAATAGAAGCAGAACAAGCATTGGAGGAAACCCAGAAAGAAAAAAAAGGGCTCTTAAAGAATATAGAATCGCTAAAGGTACAGCTAAAGGAGGCCGAGGAAGCTACAGCAGAACTAGAGAAAGAGTTGGGGCTCGATAAATCTTCACAAAGAAGTCCGAATCAAGACAATAATAAAGCAATCACGAGTAAGGGGTTCAAGCCAAGGAAATTATTATTCTGGGAACAGCCTAAGGAGCAGAAGCAACATTCAGAAACAGAGCAAAGTAGAAGAAAGAAACAGGAGTTAGCGTCGAGTGGAAAAGAGGGAAGCGAACGAAACCAGATAATTCCAGAGGAAAGAAACATATCCGGGGAGAACAGTCAGCAAGGCAATATGACAGATGTGCACGAAAAGGTAATGGATCTAGTATCCAAGTATGTGCCCGTGCTATCCGGTGAAAGATCATCCAGGCTGTCGAAGGAGATATATCCCTTCCTGAGTTGTAGTAAAGAACTACACGATCGTCTGACTGAAGAAGAGCAGAAGATCTTCATCAGGTGTATAAAGTATCGCTTATCGGACGACGCGTACTACTTGGTAAATTCGCAAGAGCCAAAAGATTTTGATTGTTTGCAGCAAGTAATCAAATCAGCTTACATGCCTAAGAAATCTTTTAGTGAACTGCGAACAGAAATGCTGGCATGCAGGCAGAGGCCCGGCGAAGATATCAGGGAGTTCGCAGACCGGATGAAAGAATTGCTCGATCTGATAAAAGCAGCGGTTTGCGGCTTCATGGAAAAAGAGCGCTTGTTGGCTCTGACTTAACTTGAACGTCATGTGAAAAAGCGTAAAAACTTTTATAACTCTATAAAAAGCGAATAAAAAATGGAAGAATCTTCCGTATATCGGGCCATAACAATACTGATAGAGCGATAATCACTTGGAATTTTTTGAGAGGACTTCTTGGGTATTGGCAAGACCAAGGCAATTCTCCAGCTTCGGGGAAAAGAAGAAGACGTTAGGCTCGTGTTCATAATATGCAAGATGTATTTTGCTATATACGGAAGCAGCAGCTTAATAAAGCGCGGATGTAGATTATCTGGGCCTATTGCTTCAGATTTTATGGAATAAATAGAAGAAACCAGCTCATCAAGGAAAAGTCACCTATAGAGGATGTGACTGAAGATAAAGCCATGCTACTACTGCTTCTGCTGGACTGACCGTGAAGAGTTTCAGTGGTGGAATTGTTAAGTGCAGTAAAAAAGGAATTGAGACTTTGGAGGTTATAATCACATTCGACTTTATCCTCCCCATAAACACCGGCCTTCCGCAAATTTCCCCATAGCGTTTTAGTAGGGAGATTAGGAGTAAGCTTTGAGCTATAATATACATACTTAGCATTTCTGATTGCTGCGGTTGTCTTATTGCGAGCAATACGGTATGCTGTTAAAGCTGTATTAGTTTTAAGCCGTCGATATCTGTAGTATAAGTACTCTCGCTCCGCAGTGAGCACCTTAACCTCCCTAGTAAACCATGGGCAGCCGGAGAATCGCATATGCCGTGTTTTAAGTGTGACATATTTATCGAATAAGTATTTGATTAGAGTGGTGAGATTTTCAACTTGGTTTTCAACAGAAACAGAATCGGTTATGGAGCTCCAATGTAACTGAACACATTCTTCGGTTAGGGCTTCTTCACTTATGTTATGTTAATTGTAATACGAGTAGGAAATATTGGAATTTGCAGTGAATATATCAATGTCATAGCTGAGGAAAAGGATATCATGGTCCATTGTACTAATTGGACTGATTTGGTTATGCGTTAGTACTTTTGACATATCTGAGGTCATCATTAGATCAAGCAGCGACGGATTGTTCGTGTTAAAATAAGTGGGGTAGGAATTGATCAGAGTAAATAAATCCCTTACATAAATTGCCACACCTCCCCCGATTCTAGGTTTCCGATCATTCCGGTAAAGTCTGTATCCTGGGATTGATAAGAGAGATGATGGTATACTATTATTTAGCCATGTTTCTCTAATTAAGATCGCATGAATATCTGAATTAGAAAAAATCTCACTGAGCCTGTCAATCTTATTACGGATGCTTCGTGCATTGAGCGGACAAACCTTCAAACCACCCGATTGTTTACACATAATATTCAGCAAGGTTCTCACCCTATCCAGACCCGAAAAACTATTCACATCCATACCCCGGAGGACAACCATAAACGCAATTTTTCATTCCAACTGGACTCATTATTAACACATATAAAGCAGGGGAGCGAAATAAGGAAATAACTGCACAGCAGCAATAAGAAGGTGAAGAACTAAGCTTAATTAAAACAAAATCGCAACAAGATAGACAATACGAAATTATTGAAAAGTCAATTAATAGCTGAACTAATATAAACATAGACTTTATTATTATATTAAACTCTCGTTCATATACACTGGACTAGGTGAAGATAATCCCTCCAGTTGTAATAATTTAAGGCCACCGCATCTCCGAAAAGAAGACAGAAACGATTGCTGCTCTGCCCAACAGGAGAAACGAACAACTATTGGGACACTCTGATGCGATGACTTGATTCTGACCCGAAAAGCATGTATATACTGCGACATAGGATGCTTAATGATCATTGCAATGTTTTTGATGATGTCCATTAAATTCTCATTAGGGACGATTGGTATTCCTCGTATAACTATATCGCTCAGTCTTTGCACGCGGTTATAATCATCTATAAGAGATAATGTGCTTCTATGACTTCCTTTCAGTTCCACAATGATGCCTTCACACTTTGTTATTCGATTTTCGAGTGCCGCTATTTTATTATCAATTCTGTCTGAAGAGGTCATTAAACCTACTCAGTACACGAGACTCCAGCTGTTCGATGAATTTGCCGATGGTTCTCATATCAGGCGCTGAGTCAGAGATAATATCTCCCTGTAGCTTAACAGCATTCTCAGAGTTGTTTCGATGTTTTTCCCCATGTTGCGCCTTGGCGGATAGTTTATTGGTGGACATTTCGGTTTAAGAGAGTTAGAACCAACACGACACAAAGAAAAATGAAAAGAGAATCACTGCAAGCACAAAATTAAATTTAATTTGTATAAGGAAATTTTAAGATTTTGTAACTAATAATTAGACTCTATATAGATTTCACTTATGTGTTAAGTCACTGATCTATTAACGAAATCGTGCAAACACTTGATATAATCAATTATTTTACAGCAGGATGGAAAGTAAAATCGGAGTACTGAAGACAGATTATTAAAACTCGGAGCCGATATAAAGCACGTCTACTCACTAGCGATCATCACAATCCTCTATACACAAGGATAGAACTACATATATACATAGTGATTGCAAAACGAAATTTGCCTTAGTTAGTCCGGTGTGACACGATGATACACACGCGATACACCGTACTAAAAACTGGTTTTCTTAGCACTATTTTAGAACATTTTCGTGTATACCTTAATTTAGAGCAGAGGGTACTCGGATGGTACACTGTTATGGTCGTAGCATATTGCATATAGCAATATGCTACACAAAGTACTAAAGCAAGTGTGTAAGCCGGCCGCGACGAGCAGAAAATTAAAACGCACCCCGACCGAGAGTAATGCGTTTCCTCAAGCTCAGTATGACATGCTGAGGTGGAAAAAGAAGAAGTTTTGGAAAAAACAAGAGTATGGCATGGGCTTGCCGCGATTTCCTTCTCATTCTGCACATTGCTGACTGAGCGAAACGAAAATTTTGCTACGAGGATAAAAAGAAAGTTAAAAGTGAAATCCGAATATTCAAACATAAAAAAAAGGCAAGCCCTTTTCAAGAAAGGAAAGTCTTTCTATCGCGAGTATTTTGTCGACTGAATGGACGAAGATCCCACACCACATACATCCCCACTGCGCATAATCGATAAAATTTAGGTAATTATCTAGAAATAGTAATTTGGCAAATTAATTCATAATAATTTATCTAGTCGGAAAAGGAAGCGGCGAACAACTCATTATCGCAGAGATTCCAGTTGGAGTTTTCCCGGAATCCCGGTCTCAGATAACCAACGTTGGGAACGGTATCACCATTCCGTTACATAAACCCAAGTGCCCCGCGGGCAACAACGCGGAGGCACTCAGGAGAAGCATCAACGATAGCGGATCCACATTCCAAGTATGCTGTTTAGTTAAGGTAACATCTTTTTTGGAAGTTAAGCAAAAGTAGACAGTAGGTTTAGTTAAGCCACACGCGGCAGAAACGTGATAAACGCACCATCCGCCTTTCCGGTACAGATTCAAATAATAGTACCGATATACGCTGGAATTTGAGGTTATAACCGGCTGAAACCAACGTTAGCACACAATAAGCTCATCGACACGACGCATTCCCACAAGCTGGTGTAATTAAATACAAAGGATTCCACGGAGAATTTTGAGGATGTTTCCTCCTCCATTCACTTAAGCGGATATAATAGAATTAGGAAATTACATCAAGATAAGCACTATTTGTAATTATATACATATATATCCGCAAGGATTGTAAATTGTAAATCGTTCCCTCATGCTATCAAGAGGGGAAGCCAGGAAGGTAAAATTTTGTTAAGGTGCATTTAATTCTTAATGATCAATAAAACCGATTAACGGACATTCTCGCTAGGAGATACCCACCTTGGGAGATCTTCAGTAGATTTTAGAACTGTATTCCGTCATAGATTATTATTCGTATTTTTTTTTCAACTACATACGTTGTCTCATTAAGTACCTAATAATCGCAGGAAGTAGAGTAATTCGTTTAATTAGCGTATATATAAAACAAAAAGAAAAAAAAAGATCAAGGAACAGAGTACATATATATGCTTTCTCCAAAACGGGTACGATATCGAAGTTAATAGTGCCGACCGGTAAAAATTTTCTTTGCGACACGAAGTATTTTTCTTTCTTTTCTTCCTGACCTAGGTACACGTTAATTTTGAGTTCATGAAGTATCCTCGAAGGGGCCTCTACGGGGGATCCGCAACACACTAAAACGATGTAAGTGAGATTTTTTTTGCTTCCATAAGCAATATTGCGATTTTTGTATAACGTAAGATATCAAAATTTACTACTAAAAATGTCAGGATTTAAATGAATTCGGAACAAGAAAGTTTATGGTTGAAACTGAACGGCGAGAATCGGCCCCATTATAATTAGTCAAAGATTTGTTTTGATTTCTTACTTGACCAAGGAGAAGGAAAAGTATATATATATGGTAGGCCGACAATTAAATTTAAACAATTCATTCATAATCAGGCATAGAATCATTCATAACGTAAGTTCATCGAAAAGGGTCGTGTAGAGTTTTCAATTTTACTCCATATTATGATTACTGATAGCATACTCTTCATGTAGGGGAAAAGTCCCAAGAGATATTTACGTTTGCGCCCCTGGTGCTTTCAATTTTTTTATTTACTAGTTAAGGACAATGCAAAGCTCTTGCTTTTCTTTGATTTTATTCGATTTCCAATGTTATGAGACGTTAAGTTTTCAAGATTTCGGTCATTTCTATTTATGTCAATTGAATATGTATATCAGTCCATATGACTTTCTTAAAGTGTTTGAATGCAACATTCTGCAAAAGGAAAAGTGAATTAACATTGAGAACTTAGGCATAACAATGATTTGATTTATGACTAAGAAGGACCTAGTAGTGTTAGAGATACGGATTTTGTAAGTTTCGTTTTTGGTAAGGATAGGAATAATTGCCAGCAGTAAGGCTATAATAAAAAGTAACTTTTTCGTAATCATTTATTATTTCAATTATGAACAGTGCCTACCAGTTACTTCTAGATTTTTACATGTATCGCCTTAGAAACCAATAGAAAACCGAAAAGTACTGTTAATCTAAGTAAAAGTTGAGTAATAGACTAACTAAAGTAGCAAGTAGTGATTGATAAGAAGGCATAAGAACCGGGTAGTATCCAACCGGTATATCGATGTATAATTATATTATTAAATAACTTATTATAACGTGATGGCGCTGTAAAGTTCTTATTTCTCTCCTTCACTCTCCCGGAGTCCTCTTCTCTTGGCATGATCGTCTAGGTCCACTACTTCTCTCTCTTTACAGGTCAAATAGGGACTCTAAAGATAACTGCCCTCGGAGTCGCATGGGTGGTTGGGTCATGCAGGAAGGCAAAACATCTGCGCCTTCAATCATATGCAGGTAAGTGACGTAAGGGTCCCTTCAGGACCGAGAGTGTGCCGATTTTGTGTTGATAGGCACGAAATTTTTTTGATTATGGCAGACGGCAGCGGCAGGTTTTTTTGTGGAACCTCCCCACACTCTCCGCCAATAGCTAAGACGAACTAGCGTGCCGCCCTGCAGTCAACGCTGACCGTCAAGTGATCTGTCAGCTCATGCTGGCAGTCGGGACTTTACGTCCCAAAGCAAATCACTCATCATAGCTTCATAACAAAAATGGCGCCCAACGTGGGGCGACCTCAGTTAGACTTCGGTGGTCTAAATATAAATTGTACTGGGGACTGAGACTTTGAGAGAGACGATCATCTGGTGTCTGCTAGTTGATTGACCTCAGGTCTCACATCCAGTGGAAGTTATATGTGGACCTGAGTCTAATTGGTTTTTGTAGTTGAAAGTTAAGTAACGTTCAAGTTTTAAAGTTCGTAAAGTAAAGTAAAGATTTTTGAAGGTTTTGAGATTTTGAATTTTTGAAGTTGATTGTAAAATAAAGTAACGTAACGTTTTAGGTTTTTGAAAGTTTTTGAATTGAAGTTCGACTCTAGGTTTGACTTTGGTCAAGCCTCGAGTCTGAACAATTGTCCTGTTTTTGGAAGTTTTGAATTTTTTTGAATTTTTTTTTTTTAAATTGATCTTTCCCGCTGGCCTTCTGTCATGGAAATGGTAGGTGGCCTCACAAAATTTTTTGTGTGAGCTCTCACGGAGACATGTCTCTGTTGGCCAACTGGCTGGACAGAGTTATGAAACTGTGAGACGACTTTTTGGCTTCCAGCTAACTAGTTGACCAGATTCATGACTCTGCCCAGTTGGAGGGTTGGCTGGACATGACAATCAGGTGAGGAAGAAGGAAGGAGTTGTAGGAGGATGGAAGTGATGCTGGAGACCTTCAGTAATCAGGAGTTGGCACACTGCTAACTGCCTGGCTGAAGAATCTCTAGTATCATTTTCAGTCTCTAGCTTCTCCAACCCGACTTTTCCCAGATTTATGTCAGAACTCAGACTTTTTCAAAGCACACACTCACGTCACTTGCTGGTGTAAGTTTCTGACCTGAAAGGAGAGAGAGCGACCTGAAGGCCTCTTATGTTGAGAGTTAGCTTCGGGAAGTGAAGGAGAAATCATATTCTGATCATAAATTTTTGAAACGCTGAATTGAACGGTTAGGAAGGAAATTTTTATTCAAGGAGCGTGCTAACGTTTCCGAACTTTGGATTTTTATGTATTTATATTGAATCGAGTCGAGAGGACTTTGCTAACTTTCCGAATCTTTAATTTTTTTTTTGCACTTTATTGAAAACTTCTTCGAACGTTTGGGAAGAAATTTTTCTGAATTTTAGTATATCATCCCAAACTCCAATTTAAATTAGTTTCGTCATCCTCACATAGTGAAGAGCCTGTTATCTCTTCCAAATTTTCAAATTTCTTGGAATTTTAATCTCGAATTACGTCTGAACTTTTATGGCTACAGTACGGACACCACCCCCTGCTACAAACAGTGTGACAATGTTGCCTGAGCCATGCACTATCTGCAGAGATACGAGCTGGTCAGCCGAACGGAAGCCTGTCATGACCGTGTGTGGACATGTATTCTATGAGGCGTGTATACAGACTTGGATAGGCGAACATTCCAGTTGCCCTAACTGTCGACGCCGCACTACCAGGCATGATTCATTGCCGACCTTTGACTTACCTACCTTCAACTTACCACCAACGAATCGGCGATCACTCTCACCGTGAATGCCCGATTTGTACTCAAGAACTTTTATAAATAAACCCCAACTCACAACAAGACAGACCAGTGCGTACCGCTCAAGGACACACGTCAGCAGCTACGGATGCGTTGATGGCAGCATTGCCGCCAATGGATTTCCTACGACCTCCTTCGTCCAGGGGTAATCCAAGACCATCGAACGATTTTCCCAATCTGAGGAGACAATCGTTTCAGAGACCACCATCAGCTTCTGGTCAGCCTTTTGGTCAGCCTACTGGTCAGCCCAGACCGAACTTTGTCCCGCCTCAACCACCTCCACATATTCGTCACCCTGCAAATATAGGACAGCAACGATCAGGCAGTCCTATCAGAAGATGGAACCTGACATATAACGGCAATAACTCCGAGCTCTCTGTCGATGAATTCGTTTTTAGACTCGAAGGGCTTACACACTCCGCTCTAGAAAGAGATTGTGACCTTCTTGTCAGAAACATGCTCACGTTACTACAGGACCAGCGAAGGACTGGTACTGGTCGATATTAAGGCATAACCCATTTCCAACTTGGGAGTTTATCAAAACGAGATTGTCCATCGAATGGGGAGTGCCTAAGGACAATCTAAAGATCCGCTTACAGCTGATGTCTAGAAAGCAAAAGCCTGGTGAACCGTTCGCTATGTACCACCATCATTTAGGGTTGCTGCGTGATCAGTTGCAGAACGCCATGACAGACCAAGAGTTCCTGGAGATTGTCAAGTCGAATTTATTGCCTGAGATTCAGGAGAAAATATGCTTACATCCCACCGATACGATAGGACAGCTAAGATCGCTTGTTACTCGTATTCAAGCCACGCAGACACGAATTGCGACAGCTGGGAGTTGGAACCCTTACCGGAACCAACGAGTACACGAAATCGACGATTTCCAGACCTTGAACTCTGAATTGTCAATAACACCAGGCAATGACCACAGTTTAGGTGACGTGTCAAGCATTGCAGCAAAAAACCCTATGGTATGTTGGAACTGTGATCAGCAGGGTCACTTCTATCAAGACTGCCGGCAGGAGAGACAAGTTGTGTTCTGCTACGGATGCGGACGCAAGAACATTTTCAAGTCCGATTGCAGCTATTGTCGACAGAAAAACCGGAGACGGGTCGGAAATACCACCACCTCTTTCCGACCAGCGTAAACGTCGCGAGCGACAACTGCAACGAACACTCCAGTTCAAGCCCTGAACAAGGAGGAAGGTCCGCTCCATCAGCAGACCGTGACGAATCCCTGAATTGTCCACTGATATCATTCAGTGATTCTGATGATATCAGTAAAACACCTGCTAGTATGAATGCTTCATTGATAGAGACGGAGAACTTAATAGACTTCTCCGCAGATCTTCAAGAGCCCATTTCCACTTCTGGGGAGCCCATGACATTATTAGACACTTCGTTGGAAGAGTCTTTAATTTCCGATATCCCGTTAACACCGACAGCACTGTTAGCTGACAAAGTTACTGAGCAGGAGATTTGGCCTCCTGTCCTTTCTGTTTTAAAACGGCCACCAAGCTCTATTATGACGAGTGGGCGTGAGCCTGTTTTACATCCACTGACGCCGTATCATACGCGTCTGCAGAAATACAACGCAGCAAGAGACCGAATCTTCTCCTCAGTAGCGGAGTTAGCTGCAATCGTGTTTCCTGACTTGGATATTGGACCAAAAAAGAAACGATCAACCGTTCGTTGGCGGGAATACTGTCGACGGATGAGACTGGAAAGGAAAAAATTGGCACAGATTTCCGTGACGATGCCAGACGACATTCGACCGTACGCCGAAGTAAAGCTGCTCGGGCGAACTGAGACTGGATTACTTGATAGTGGTGCCACTGTCAGTATTCTAGGCCAGGGAGCTCTAGAGAAGCTTGCAGAAGCAGATGTCGAATGGAAGAGGTATCGGACACAGGTCCAAGTAGCAAATGGTGCCATGACGACTGTGCATAAGACCCAAAACGTGCGTTTTTACGTGGTTCCTGGGCTCACACAGGCACTATATCTGGGAATAGACTTCTGGCGCCTATTTGGGTTGGCTCCAGATGTTCTGGGTATGGTCGCAGAAGTGAATCCAAGTGTAATAGCTACCTCTGACACCGACTGCCATATTCTTTCTAGTCTCGATCAACAATGCTTAGAAGGCACTAAACAGCTTTTCCCCTCTTTCGCCTCTTTAGGCCTGGGAAAAACATCATTGGTCACTCACAAGATTGAGACGAAGGACCCAGCCCCGATAAAACAGCGCTTTTATCCGATTTCGCCGGCAGTACAAAGTTTAATGGATGCTGAATTAGAGCGAATGCTATCGCTGGGTGTGATAGAGGAGAGCCAGAGTCCTTGGAGCTCTCCAGTTGTTCTAGTAAGGAATCCTGGAAAGGTCCGGCTTTGTTTTGACGCCAGGAAGGTCAACTCTGTTACGAAGAAGGATGCCTATCCGCTACCGCAGATAGACGCACTTCTGAGTCGACTTCCTCCGACAAACTACATAACGAGCCTGGACCTGAAAGACGCCTTCTGGCAGATCCCTCTAGACACTGATTCCAGAGAGAAGACCGCTTTTACAGTACCTGGCCATCCTCTCTATGAGTACATGGTGATGCCATTCGGCCTATGCAACGCTCCACAAACGATGTGCCGCCTCATGGATCCTTTCGATCTTCGTGAGAACGTTCTCGTCTATCTAGACGATTTATTAATTCTGTCATCAGACTTTGACTCGCATCTCACGTTACTATCACGTGTAGCGGATTGTTTGAGGAAAGCTGGCCTCGCTATCAACGTCGAGAAGAGCAAGTTTTGCATCAAGGAGACCAAATACTTGGGTTTCATAGTCGGGAAAGGAAGAATTAGGACTGACCCAGACAAGATCTCAGCTATAGTTGACTATCCGTCACCTAAAACTGTTCGGCAAGCCCGACGCCTACTAGGTATGGCGGGATGGTATAGACGGTTCATCCCGAACTATGCTGACTTAACTGCCTCCATTACAGACACCTTGAAAAACCCCAGTCAGTTCAAATGGACACCTGAAGCCCAGACGTCTCTTGATCTACTAAAGCAAAAACTTACTTCTGCTCCGTTGTTATTGAGTCCAGACTTCACCAGGCCATTCGTTATACAGTGCGATGCGAGCCAACAAGGTATTGGTGGGGTGCTGATTCAACTAGATGACGATGGCCACGAGAAGCCAATAGCCTACGTCTCGAAAAAGTTGAACTCAGCACAAAGAAATTATACCGTCACAGAGCAGGAATGCCTAGCTGCAATCTTAAGTGTACAGAAGTTCCGGCCCTTCATAGAACTCATGCCGTTTAAGATAGTGACTGATCATGCGAGCTTGAAATGGCTGATGTCTCAAAAGGACCTCAGCGGTAGACTTGCTCGGTGGAGTTTGAAGCTTCAGGGTTTCGACTTCACTATTGAGCACCGAAAAGGAAGCCTGCACGTCGTCCCTGATGCGCTGTCACGCATCTATTGTGACAGCCTGTCCACCAACGAGGATCCTGGCCCGGAAGTTGACCTTAGTTCGCCATATTTCAACTCGTTGGAATATGGGGAACTGAGGCATAAGGTTAAAACGACTTCTGGTAAACTACCAGATCTTTGCGTCAGGGATGGCTTCGTTTACATTCGGACTGTTCCGAGAACAGGCGATCCGATTCAGGAAGAAGAAACTTGGAAGCTTTGGATTCCACGAGGGCTTGTCACCGACGTCGTTTCGAGAGCTCATGATCCGCTACTGGCTTCACACGGTGGTATAGGGAAAACACTAGAACGTCTGAGAAGACACTTGTACTGGCCACGAATGACAGTTGATGTCAGAAACTACGTAGGCGCCTGTGACGTGTGTAAGGAAACGAAGGCTCCCAATACTATTCTGAGACCACCTATGAGAATCCAGTCTGTGAGAGAACGACCATGGCAAAAGCTGTATATCGATTTTCTAGGTCCATATCCTCGATCAGTGAAAGGAAATGTCTGCATTTTAATAGTTTTTGACCACTTTTCAAAATTCCCTATTCTCAAACCTATGAGAAAAGCATCTACACTCAATGTGTGCCAATTCATCGAGACGGAAGTGTTCCACGTGTTCGAAGTCCCGGAAACGATCGTCTCTGACAATGGAGTCCAGTTTTGCTCGACTCAGTTTACCAGATTGCTGGACAAGTATGGGGTGAAGCACTTGCGAACGGCAGTTTACTCGTCGAAAGCAAACGCCTCAGAGCGAGTAAACAGATCTCTATTGTCAGGGATTAGAGCGTATATTCGGAAGGAACACACAAAATGGGATGAGAAGCTGAGCCAGATAGGTAGTTCCCTCAGGAGCTCTTTCCACCAAGCAACTGGTTTCTCTCCTTATCGAACGCTTTTCGGTCAACAAATGATTGAACATGGCAGCTCCTATTCCATCTTGAGGAGCCTTGGAACTCTTAATGAGCCGTTGAGAGTAGATGCTGAGGACAAACTGAGATTGATCCGTGCGAGAGTGCAGGAAAATTTACACCATGCGTTCGAACAGGGTTCACGAGCCTATAATCTCAGGACGAAGCCTGTTGATTTCAAAGTGGGTCAAGAGGTCTTTAGACGGAATTTTGCCCAAAGCAACTTCCAACAGGAGACTAGTGCTAAACTGGGACGGAAATTTGTCAAGTGTCGGGTTCGAGCCAAGAAAGGAAACTTCCTTTACGAGCTTGAAGATCTGCAGAGGAAACTGTTAGGAGTATATCACGCCAAAGACATCAGGCCCTAAGAAGGCATCCAGCCAGCTTCACTGGTAAACTATAGGATATCGCGAAGCCCTCCTATTGCCCCGTCAATGGTGGTGTTGGAATCCATTCCTGTATAATGCTGTCAGCATGTCACTACTTCGACGACGCCTTGGGGACACACCCTTGAACAATCGCGGTCTGAGATCGGAGTGAAATGTTGCGCTGGAAAGCCTGGTGACCAGTTCTTTGGGTTACTGATCGCAGGGTTCCTCAGCATCTCGGTGAAGGGGGGCAGAGAGGCATCGACCGGCTGGATTTTTTAGGTTACCAGCTTGTCGAGGTACCTTTGGCTTCCCACACGGAGAAGGATGTCGAGGTCTGATCGAAGACCGACGAGACTTCAGGGATGTGTCCTCGATGCGTCATCGGTCAAGTAGAGCAACGTGAATATGGCACGAGTGATAAGGAATACGCAATGGGTCATGGGTCGAGACACAAATTGAGCGCCCGCAGCGATGAGACCTATGTTTAAGACCGGCTAGCTCAGTCGACCATTTTTCAGCGTTGTCTGAACCACGGGTGGTGCAGACCACTCTGCCCTGTTATGGTCGTAGCATATTGCATTACGAATATTAGTTAAAATGGAATAGGAAAACTTTATTAAAGAAACACAATGAATAAAAAAAACGCAATGCTGGTAACCCGAATGTTCGGAAGGTATGTATATACCTACCACTGCCTCTTTTTAATACTAAAAAGAAGAAGAAGAAGAAGAAGAAGAAGAAGAAGAAGAAGAAGAAGAAGAGTTAATTAATTGCTAGAATGTCAAATTGCAGTGCAAATTTCGCTATTTTTAAACTTAAATATCTCGGAACGTATAAGTTAGCACCAAATAAAAATTGCATATTCGTGATTTGTGAGTAAATTCGAACTAGTACACAAAGTTTGAATAGAATCTTAGCTAGTGCGCTTATTGTAAACTTATGCCGTATAAGTTTCCGCGAAAAATAATTGTGATATTTGTGATTTGTGAGCGAATTGTAAGTTATGTTTGAAGAAAATCGGCAACAGTGGTCGATTCCCTACTTAAGCCTAAAAATTAAAATGGAATAAAAATGGTACTGCGAATTAATAGAAAGCATAAATTTTGATTAAATCAACTTCCATTTGTTAATTTTTTCACTTTTGCCACTTTTTAAACTTGAACAGATAAAATATCATTACGGAACTGCGAATTAATAGAGGGTACAAATCTTCAATTAAATAAACCACTTTTTAAAATTAAAAACATTAAATATCAAGATAATGACCCTGACGGAATGTAATATCTATTTAGGCTAAAAATATCAATTTTTCGTAAGTAAACTTCAGTCTCGTTCAAATCCGTAAAGTTCTTTACATCAATTGTAGTTGGGCCTTTTGTCTATGCTCTTACGGTTTATCCCTTTCATTACTTCAATTGTAACACTTTTAGCTCCAGTCGTATGATTTGCATGAGCGTGTGTAGCGCAAGTCGGGGCTTGAGTTGAGACTGAAATTTGCCATGAATGAAACCCGACGACTTTGCTATAGGAATTAATTAAAGTTTGAACAAAATTCGTTGCGAGTGGAGGCAAAAGTTAACATCTGATTTTGTCTAGTTCAATTACATAGCAAAGTCATAAGTTTTGCTTGTACGCGATAGTTTCGGCCGATTTCACTCATGCTCTCTCAACTAAAGTTCCGACATTCGCTACACACGTTCATGTAAATCAATCGACCGGACCAAGCATAAGTCGCAAGATTTGCTTGAGCGTGTGTAGCGGCCTTAAGTGTGAGCAAAACTGTTCAAAATGTTACAAGTGGAGCAATCTGACATTTAATAAGGAAGCATTTTCGCAATCACTATACAGTTCTATACACAAGAATAGAACTATCTAGTGAAGTGGTTGCGAAAATGCACTTCACTAGATAGTTATATTCTTGTGTATAGAACTATATAGTGATTGCGAAAATGCCTCCTTGTTATAATTTCAGATGGCTCCACTTGTACCATTTTGCACAGTTTTGCTCACACTCAGTCGTTAAAATTTCTACAACAACCAGTAACGCCTCGCTGGAATATAAAATCAACGATTCCTATACGTCTTGATGCCGTAACAAGCCAGCAATGCTTCGCTCTAATATAAAATCAACGATGCGTCGACCTGATGTAGTGAAAGCAGCAATTTTTTCTTAGAAATCTGCTGGAAATTTTTTCCTTAGAATTGTTATGTAGTATTGGAGGTCGACAACGGGTGCTTGGGCCCACTATCAATTTTTATGGACATAGACGCGTAAATGAGCAATAAGCAATAATAAATAAAAATTGTATTTAATATTTATTTGTTCGCTTTCATGGTTACTGGTTAATGCCAGCTGAAAGCAACGTGGTTTAATAGCGGAAGGTCCCAGCTTCAATCCCCGGACAAAAATAAAAGTTCTTAAAATTCTTCTATTCTCCATCTTTGACCGATTCTAACAAGTGTGGGTTCGATTCCCCTCCGGGAAAAAATAAAAAATTAATTAATTTAAAACACGTTGGGCATCTTAAGTCCTACTCATAATACTGCCTCAAGCGATTAGTAGGAGATCATCTGCCGCGACCACATGTTTTTAATGTGTCAAGTGTGCGCATATATTCAAACATCTGGCTGTTGTCCAGATCAAAAGGTGCTCAGATGAGAGTACTAGAAGTACTTAAGAAACTCAACAATTTTGGCGCAGCCAGCCGGTAGGATCAAGGAAGTAATATAAATTCAAAACACTTGAAAAGCCTTGATCCTCGAATTTACTTAAACGAGTGCATAAGAGCGCATTATTTTTGAATCTGGCACACAAAAACGAGACGTTGGGCATTTCTAACAACAATAAAAGGTATCCACTTTTTGTCTTGAAAAATACCAATATCAAACAACAATAAAAGGAAAGAAGCCCCAATATAATACAGCATCATATCTGCATAGCGGAAAAGACGTTAAAATTTTTTCTCTTCTCTTCAACTAAAGTGAAGTAAAAGTAAGTTAACAAAAAATTTTAAAAAGACGCAAAAATTTAGTAGCAAAATTACTTTAAACTAATAACAAAAAAAGCATTAATAAAAAATAAATAAAGAAATAAATACAGTAGTCACAGCGATATATGTGCATGTACATAAGCGACAAAAAAGACAGTAGAAACAGAATTACAGACTTTTATAGGCTGTTGTAAGCAAGTGCAACAGTGTCTAGGGGAAGAGGAAAGGAAAGCCTTCATGCAGATTTTCCCCACCAGATTGAGAGGAAACGCGTGTCAATTAATAGCGTCCAGCTCACTCACAAAATTTGAAGAAATCGAACAACTGCTTTACCGAACGTATTTACCTCGTGAAACATACTATGAACTAATAAACAAGTTAATTACTTGCCGGCAATATCCGACAGAATCATTTAGTTCATTTACAAATAGATTAAAAAGTCTTTTAATTCAATGCAACGAGGCAGCACAAAGTAAATACGGATCTGAAAATTTTAAAGTAGTAAAGCAGCAAATGCTATGCTATGGCTTCCATAAAGAGTGGTGCAACTAATCCCCATCTAAGCGCCTATTTACTCACATTGTATGAAAATTCTTTGGAAACTCTCATCCAAAAGGCACTAGATATGGAAAAGTTTGCCGCAAGGACTCTTTTTCATTCCACAACCAACAAACTATATCCCTAACCCAACAAACTCTTTCCAAGTGGACCCTTTTCTAAGACATAATATCCCAAATTTCTCTAATACCTATGGTTATCCCATACCTGAGAGTGTAAATTTGTCTTCCTACCCTTACACAAAGGAATTCGGAAGACATAACATAAAAACTGAAATTGGTATACCTCCAATAGCGGAACCACCAAAGGAAACTTCAGTATCCTTTAGTACCGACAGAAACTCAGAAAATTATTGGCGCTCTCCTCAAACAAACATAACAAGGAAATCGTTAGGAAGTCCACCTCCAAACAGGAAATCTTTTTACGAGCAGGCAGAAGAAAAAAAACGATAAACACAAATTGCTGTTAAACAAGATCACCTGCAGCTACTGCAATTATAAAGGGCACACATATGACGAGTGCCTAAAGCGTAAGAATACTCCTTATTGTGCTAACTGCAGAGTGAAGGGCCATGATGCCCAATATTGTAAACAGAACATTAAGGCACCACCCGAACATGCAAACTCTAAAAACAATGCTCGGTGGGGCTCTGCAAATAGGGAACAAAGATTTAACCACATACATAATATGTGCGACTTCTGTGGGAGAAGAAGTCATACGGTGTCCACATGTCAGCAGAAACAACGATAGGAGGCCACACATTCGGGAAACGACATACTGTCGACCGAAAAATCCCCGGCTCGACATTAAATAAAACTGCGCAAATTACTTCAGGGTCCTCTCAAACAAAACAACAATCAAATACAGAAAATGTACCAGTGGTAGACTTACCACTGGACATAGGTAAAAACACAGCCGTTCGGCTGATAGTAGACACTGGAGCTGAAGTAAGCATCATAAAAAAGGAAGCACTAGATAACCCAGAACATATAGAACGAAGCCAAAAGGTGACTTTGAAAACCCCATTTGCAGAAGGAGAAACATTGGGAAACTCCCAAGGCAACTTTTTATTAAGCCGCAGTGTCCCATGCAAACTCCAGGTAGTAGAAGACATTGCCCAAATCTCCCACGATGGGCTGTTAGGCAATGACTTTCTTGCAAAAAATTGTAATATCGAAGGGCCTAATAAATTACTCCGGTTCCCTCGCACGGAAACCAACCCCATTGAATTCACGCTACCTCTCGAAACATCCCTAGAAGATGGAGAGGAAATACCAAGTGATCAATTGGAGGAGCAATTTAAATCACGGGCACCAGATAACAGAAATGCCTTGTAACGAACTATATTGTAGGGGAAATCTTTATAGAGACGATTAATTTTTGTTCATGTAAAATTTTCGTTTATATATAATTCACAATTAGAATTTGAAAATAACATATAAGTAGAGGCATAATACTCAGGCAAAGGCACCTCTTCCAGTACCCGAGTCCCCACCTATCCCGACGTTTAAATGCCGAACTGGCTTGCCCGGAAAGCATTTAAACATCCAGAACGCAATCCGACGGTAGTACGTGTGCTAAAACGGAATCCATACCCACACCTTTAAGTCCGAGCAAGTACGTGAAGAACGGAAAGTTGATTGGTTGTACGTGTGATACAACGGAAGCCACTCAGCCTGTACGTGTGCAACGGAAATCCATCCGACCGCCTTACTCCTGTCAAAGCCAGCACGTGAAAAACGGAAAGCTGTGTGGTTGTACGTGTGATACAACAGAAGCCACTCAGCCTGTACGTGTGCAATGGAAAGCCATCCTAGACTCTTTGCTGCCGAGTAAGTACGTAAAGAACGGAACGCTGAGGGGTTGTACGTGTGATAAAACGGAAGCCACTCGGCCTGTACGTGTGTAACGGAACGCTAAGTAGTCTACGAACCCACATCTCACATTTGTAACAGGAACACAGCCACAAGAAGCAATAAAGAATCAAACACATAAACGAGAAACCAGCGTTGTCATTTAACCCTGAACTCCATTGCAGCTACCCAGCCAAAAGTTTGACGTTTTCCACCGACGACCGTATTGGCGCCCGAGCAAATCCCGACCGACCGAGCAAACAACGTCACAGCCTTACCTCCAATGGAAGAAACTCTGAACACCTCAAAAGAAGATGAAAGTAGACAATATGAAGTAGTACTTCAGCGATCCAATAGAATACCTCCTCGATCTCAAATGGTACTGAGCATACCGTTACAAATAGACCAAGAAATGATCTGTTTGTCTCAGGAGATCCAAGAAGGAGTATTTGTCGCAAATTGTCTAGTTAGTCCTCATAAAAGCTTCATACCGTTATCCGTTCTAAATGTAAACACGGAACACGTATTCCTAAGGAACTTAACGCTTACTCTAGTTCCAAGTAATTAATATAACGTACAGTATCTTCATGTAAATACCCAAAGTACTGATAAAAAGGGTGATCCACCTTTCCTACGTGCACAAAACAAAAGCACACACAACGTCAAAAACGACAAATTAAGATTTAATTCCAACCCATATTTCCTACGTGCACAAAACAAAAGCACACACAACGTCAAAAACGACAAATTAAAATTTAATTCCAACTCATATTTCCTACGTGCACAAAACAAAAGCACACACAATGTCAAAAAAGAAAAATTAAAAATTAATTCAAACCCATATTTTCTTCGTGCACAAAACAAAAGCACTCACAACGTCAAAAACGACAAATTGAAATTTAATTCCAATACATATTTTCTTCGTGCACAAAACAAAAGCACAAACAATGTCAAAAAAGACAAATTAAAAATTAATTCCAACCCATATTTTCTTCGTGCACAAAACAAAAGCACACACAACGTCAAAAACGACAAATTGAAATTTAATTCCAATACATATTTTCTTCGTGCACAAAACAAAAGCACAAACAATGTCAAAAACGACAAATTGAAATTTAATTCCAATCCATATTCAAGAAACGTAAACCATATTAAAAGCTATAACCCAGGCAGACTTGTGGCTTTACGTAAAGAATTACTGTTGGAAGAAAATTTAAATCACGAAGAAGAAAAATCAACTCGTGGGAAATTTAACACCAATGCAGACGCGCTTAGTAGAATACCTGCCCAAATAAACCAAACGAACCCCAATTCGATCATTGTCGAAGCTCAGGTACATCACCGGCTTGAGTCCGACATAGACGATGATGATTATAGTTCTCCACAGACATCAAAACAGCAAGCACAATGCCATGTTGTTACAAGAGCCCAAATAAGGGAGGCACAAAATAATATACAAGAGGTAAATCAGAATCAAGAAACTCCCCACAAAATCCAAAAATATTCACGGAACTCCCAAAATAGCTCAGTGGAAATCGGGTCAACTAATATCAATCAATCAGAAAGCAGTGTATCTGAACAGGGCGAATTACCTTGGAACAACAACGTAATAAATTCCCAGCATAAACTAACAGAAACTATCTCAGACCCTGAGGAAATCGAAACAATTCTAAAGGACTATCATGACTCCGCATTTGGTGGTCACCAAGGAGTAATCAAAACTTATAGAAGAATAAAGAAGAAATATAAGTGGAAAAACATGCTTAGTTCTATCAGGAAATATATTCGGAAGTGCTCTAAATGCCAAAAAATGAAGGCTAGCCCGGAGTATCGTATGCCAATGGTCATAACAGATACTGCCCATATGCCCTTCGACAAAGTTTATTGAGACATAGTAGGTCCTCTTGAGGAAACTCCCTCAGGAAACAAATATATTCTAACTTTCTAAGACAATCTAACGAAATTCGTAGATTGTTATGCCATGCCGAATGGCGAAGCAGAAACGGTAGCAGGAATATTTTTCGATGAGATAATCACTCGTTATCGCATTCCTAAAAAGGTAATATCTGACCAGGGTTCTAATTTCTTAAGCGATCTTTTCAAACGAGTATGTAAACTTCTGAAAATAAAAAAAATTCAGACTTCCGCTTACCATCCGCAATCCAAAGGCGCACTGGAGCGAACCCACAGACCCCTAGTGGAGTATTTGAGAGCTATTGTATCTGAAAATGCAAAGGCTTGGGATCGATTCCTGAGAACCGCGACTTTTGTATGCAATAATAGTCCACATGATGGCACCAAGCTCACACCAATGGACTGTCTGTTTGGGTTCACAGCGGATGTTCCCTCTAATCTGAAAAGAGAGCCGGAGCCCATTTACAACCACAAAAGTTACTACCACCTTCTGAGGTACAAAATACAAAAAGCGTACGCTACCGCTCGGAAAAATTTGCTGAAAGCTAAGAAAAAGTCAAAAGTCAACTACGATAAGCGTTCATGTCCAGTAACCTTCAAAACAGGAGATAAAGTTTTACTGAAAAACCCCGCTAAAAAACACAAACTTTCCCAGATATGGCTAGGACCATATCTAGTGGTACAAGTCTTTAACACTGTTAATACTGTTATTCAAATCGGTAAACGAAGAGTAACAGTACATAACAACAGATTAAAGCCAAAAAAAATAATAAAACAAGGCGACAAGCTTAAGAAACAACAAAAGGCAACCCAACATGCCTATTCACGACTAATGGCCAAGCTATCTATCCATACAAGAGTTCGTAGTATTCAAACAATCTGACTTCCGGGTATACACAAAATTATCAAACAAATCCCAATTTAAAGCACTAACCTCTGTAGAGGCAACGACAGCACCAAACAAAGAACAAGCTGTCTCACAAACCTCTCGTTCAGAATTAAATAACATGCCACCCACCAGCAACAAGCAGGTAGCAGACAAAATTTACCTATTCCTCCACCACCACAACTTCCACAAACACTAAGCCGTGTCGAATCTGAGTCAATTCCACGCACCCGCCATTTACAGGTAGTTTAATTCCATATCTAAATAAAGTCTGCATAGCCAAAGATAAAACAAACATCTCAATGGTAAATTCAATTGCTACACACTTTTTACATGTACATATATCATGAATAAATCAATATAAATAATTTATAAATGTATAAATAGGTTTAAGTTAAATTTTAAATTTAGCACAAATAAGTACCAAAAAATATAGTACGAGTACCAAAAAATATGTATTCACACATATAGCACAAATAAGTACCAAAAAAATGTATTCACACATATATGTAGTACAAATAACAAAAAATATGTATTCACACATATAGTACAAATAACAAAAAATATGTATTCACATATATAGCACAAATAAGTACCAAAAAATATGTATTCACACATATAGTACTAATAACAAAAAATATGTAATCTTCTTCTTCAATCAATTCAAATCAATTCAATTGTCAAGATTTCAAAAGTTCTTCGCAGGTCATCCATATGACTTTCGAATGTCGTTCAAATAGGCTAATATAATACTATCACTACAGAGGTTTCTTCAGAATTTATTTATGAGCCTTTGAAATGTAGCAGGAGCGTTTCGCAGTCTAAATGGAATCCTTTATATTTACAGAGTCCAAGTGGTGTCACAAAAGCCGTTTTTTCTTGGGCCTCGGTTCTTACAGCCACTTGCCAATATCCTGGACGTAGATCTAATGTTGTCATGTATTTTGTCTGCTTTGCCTCATGAAAGTGGTCATCCATTCTTCGTAAGAGAAAACTACCTGATTTGGTAATGGAGTTTAGTTTTCTGTAGTCTATGCATACTCAAGTACCACCTTTCTTTGGGTACAAGTACGACAAGTGCAGCCCAGCATGGTTCAACGATTTTCGTTGCCAACATTTCTTCTATTTCATTTTCTAATCATTTCCTTTTCTGAACTGAAAGTCGGTATGGAGGAGAGGATACCGGCGGATGACTTCCAGTGTCAATATAATGAATTACTTCTTTAGTAGGTTGGCTCCCTGATCGGAACACAGTCTCTGTCGTGGGAACGAGCGCGAAGTTAGTAATTGGCGGCGAGAACCTGGACGGCCGTATTAAACAGAAGAGATAAAGAAGAAGAAGAGAAAATCGAGGCAAGTGATTCTCTGCCAAATATCGAACTAGTACGGGATAAATATTGAACGTGCATTTTATAGTATAAGTATAGTATAGTAAGTATAGTAAGTAAAAGTGAATTACTCAACGTATTAGTTATAGAGAACTGAATGTATTATTTTTATAGAGAATAAACACGCGCCACACGCGCATACATATTATATGAGAAAAGTGGAGTTTAATTCTTTACACCGCCTCCAATCTGCCAAACGAATAAACGAGCCAAGGCACGCCTGCCTTATATTATAGATTAGTTTCCGTACATAACAGTCTCAGAGTACCAAATCACCTGATTAAGGTTATTTCGTTCCAAATGCAGCATCTCTTGAGCTTCGTCATCTCGCAGGTTTATTTCAAAGTACAACACTGAAAGACTAATGTCCTAATCAAACAATCTTCTTGGCTTAGTCTTCTTCTTCTTCCTAGATGGCTGACTGCCAAAAGAGATTTAAATGTTTCCCCGGTGTCAGTGGTAACACATCTGTTGTATTTCCGGTGGAGAGTGAAGGGAAAACTACCTTGCTTTTAACGATTTTACGTTCGGATCCATATTCGAGAATTTCTTCTGCTGGAGCAGGTTTTTTAACCGGTTCCATAGCTGCCATACGACTTCGTGCTTTTGGAAAACTGACGACATAGTGCTGGTTGGGGTCATCTACAAAACTCCATGCCTTCTGTGGAGGGCTTAAAATTATTCCGGCGTCTTCTATGAAATCAACCCCAAGTAGTGTTTTGTTATCATTATAGGCTGGCAGTACTATGAGCTCTGTGCAAACGGGATGACCGTTTATCTGAATTTCAACCTTAGTTGGCAGAAGTTTTTGTGGTCTTGGAGTCTGCCATAATTATCCTGATCTGGCTTTCTTTAAAGATATAACCCTTTTTCAACAAACAATCCTATAGAATTTTCGATGCCACACTAGACTTTACACCGGTATCCACAAGCGCACTACTTAAATAGTTTCCTATTTGGATTGCCAATCTAGGCCGTAAGCGTACCAATTTGTAGGCTGCAGAAAGCCAATGCGTGAGCTGAGAGTGTAGGCTTTGGACTACATGTCGGACACTTGCTTGCTTCTTCCCACATAGATTTACCACAACCATAACATGTTATTTGTGGTTTTCTATAATATTCTGGCTTGCACAAGTCTAATTTGACTTAATACGTCGTTTTGTTGGGGTTTACCTGTTTGTTAGAGTGCACTCTTTTTTACCATCTTCTATTTCTCTTGCTCTTTTCATAAGTTCATCGAACGTTGTGACACTGTCACGAGGCATTCTATCTCTGGTCAAGATGTTAAGCAGACCAAAGATGAGGTCAATCTGCGTCTTCTCACTATGAACTGGTTTCGGAAGTTCCAAGATCTGGGCTCTCTTGCAAGTAATGAACACTTCGGTGGGTGTTGTGGAATTTTATTTTTCGCTATATATCTCCTAATATATCTTGTATGGTTACTTCCGTGGTGCAAATGTTCTTCTTAATGCATCTACTGCTTGGTCCCATGTAGCAGTATTATCTTTTATGCCCTGCCAACAATAAGGTGCTTTCTCTTGCAAAAGAAGTGGTTAACCTCTCAAAGCATTTTTATCATAAATGTGTTCAATATCTTTGAAAACACTAGTCATTTCAATAAATGTGATGTGATGTGATGTGCATGTTGAAAAACTTCCTTCGGTAATACGTACATTTCCTGAGTTATTAATGCTACCCAATAGCTCTTGAAATTAATGCTACGTTGGGACTAACCCCAAAATCAGGTGAAGTGGTGCGTCGTGGCATTTTGGATTATATATTCTTATAGTCGACTGCAATCTTTTTTTTATGAAATCTAATCTACTTAATTTGAGAAGTTACTGTAAAATATTTTCAGTAGCGAAATGGGCGGAGCTTTGTTGATTGCGATTGCAACGAGTACTAAGAGCGTTTCGATGGGATTATTTGTGAGCTGTGTCTGTGTGCGAATTTACACGCCACTGACATATAATAAGAATGGACTGCGCGTTCTTGCTTCAAAAATGGCACAAATATTGAACAGGCTTTGAAAACCCTTTATTTTGTACAATTGCAATCCGATTTATAATTAGTAATTATTTGTCGATTGGAAGCACTAAAGATGTTGTAAAATAGTATTGCATTAAATGAAAATTGTTTAGGAAGTTAAACTCATATTAATTAACACAAAAATAATTTTTAATAATACTGTGGGAACATCATACTAATTCTTCTTCTTATTTGCTAGAATATAATGTAAGCTGGCAATGCCAATTATTATTCTTCTCCTTTCTTGTTAAATTTTAATGCTGGCAAGGCCAGAAGAAATGTCATTCAATTAGAGTCAGAACTGTGTAACTATCGCATCTAGAGCAACTAGCCAGCAGATATTTTCGATAAAATAAATTAGATTGTGTAATCAAAATATTTGAGGATTTTAATTTAACCTGAACACCAACCATTACCCCAAAGTGGTGACCCCGACGTGATCGCGTAATAAACATCATTAAATTGGTAAAAACTCGCGATTATCAATCAATTTCATCATATTCAGCTGTCAATAATTCAACACAATCTATCATCAACGATAATAAAATCGTCGAAATTCACCAGCATCCGACCGAAAATTTATTATTTGTGCTGTATTTATCATTCTCCGCGACATATCGTCTCATCATCAACAGATTTTCTTCTAAGAAAATCGGATATTCAAATACAAAACATATAATTTTGTCGAATTATACCAAAAAAATTTTGTATCGCTTGTATTAAAACTTTCTTCAGGATGACTGAAGAAGCAAGCAAGCCACTGGAATCGTCGACAACTACAGTAGTTACACAACTTAATGCAAACAATGCACCCGTAAGTGATTTACAGGCTGTAAACGCCAGGATTTCGATGCCTGAGTTTTGGCCCCAAAACATCAGAGTCTGGTTCCGTCAAGTGGTGGCACAATTTGCTCTTTATCGCATTACATCGGACCTGACAAAGTATCATCTGTTGCTCACACAATTCGCAAGTGCTTACTCATGTTGCTTCACTGGTCGAATCACCACCACAAATTAACAAATAATCAGCATATATTCTGAATCTGAACAACGTCGCATCAAAACATTATTATCAGGTCTCGAATTGAGTTCACGTAAACCCTCACATTTGCTGAACGAGCAACGACAGGTAGGGGGAAATTTGATATCTGAACAAATGTTACGTTCGCTATGGTTAAGCCAATTGCCTCAACACATTCAAGCAGTAGTTATCGCTGCCCCAGGTACTCTCGATGATCTAGCGGTTATTGCTGATAAAATTTGGGATTTAGTTCCGGAACATCGTTATGTGGCAAGCACAACTCAAGTGCTAACGCAGTCGGCACCGTTATCATCAACTGCCACACCAAGGCCACAACACCCAAATCATTTTAGTGAAAGTCGTAGGATAGAACCGGTCACGATCATAGTCTCGTCATCGCCGGTTAGTCGACATCTGTTGGTATCATAGCAGGTATGGTACTGCAGCCCAAAAGTGTAGTCCACCGTGTCGTTTCACACGTCAATCAACGCAACAATCGGAAAACTCATAAGCCCTTCGTCAAACGTGACAGACGCAGTAGGCCAAACTAAGTCTCCGAGTCTTTTCATTCACGACTACAGCTCACAGCTACAATTCTTGATCTACGCTGGCGCTGACGTTTCGTTAGTGCCACCGACACCTTGCGATCGAAATAAACCACAGGATCCGCTCAATCAAATCACACTCTTCGCTGCCAACGGATCCACAATTCGTACATACGGATACAGAGTGATGACTCTAAACGTAGGTTTACGTCGTCAATTTAATTGGCCATTCATTATAGCCGACACAACGAAGCCCATCATCGGAGCTGACTTCATCAAACATTTCGGTTTACTGGTAGACTTGTATAAGCAAAAGCTTGTCGACAGTAAAACTAACAAAGGAGTGGCAGCAATCCTGCTCAATGCACCATCAATTAAAATTTCAACCATCAAGGAGGACTCGCAATGTGCTGATCTCTTAAGAGAGTATATCGATATCACCAAAAGGACACCAAATGAAAAACAAAAATAGTCAACATCACTCACCACATCCAAACGAACGGACCTCCAGTATTCGAACGACCTCGCAGACTCACAGGTGAAAAGCTTAAAGCAGCAAAAGCAGAATTCGCATATCTGATGCAACAAGGAATCTGTCGTCCTTCAGATAGCAACTGGGCAAGCCCACTTCATATGGTAAAAAAGAACGAGAAGGAATGGCGTCCATGCGGGGATTACCGCAGACTCAACTCCATCACAATCCCAGACAGATACCCAATTCCTCACATCATTTGCAGGTAAGTCAATATTTTCCACTATTGATCTCCAACGTGCATACCACCAGATTCCTCTCGAGGAATCCGATATTAAAAAAACTGGCATTACAACTCCTTTCGGACTCTTTGAGTTCTACTTTATGCAATTCGGACTGTGCAATGCGGGACAAACTTTTCAACGCTTCATGCACGAAGTCCTGCGAGACTTACATTTCGCATACGCTTACATCGATGATGTAATCATCGCATCTACATCTATCGAGGAGCATCACCAATATCTCCGAACTGTGTTTCAAAGGTTTCAGGAGTAGGGTCTTGTCATCAACGTTGCAAAATGCGATTTCGCAAAACCAAGTGTCAAATTTTTAGGCCACGAAGTGTGTGCCAGAGGCATTCGCCCATTGCTCAACAAAGTCGAGTCAATCACTACTTTTCCTCGTCCAATCTTAGCAAAGGATCTACGTAAGTTCATCGGGATGATTAACTTCTACCGCAGATTTTTACGAAATGCCGTAGATAGCCAATCCAAACTTCATAGTCTTATCAACGGTAACAAAAAGAACGACAAGACGCCACTGAAATGGACTAGTGAAACAATCACTGCTTTTGAAACATGCAAGCAAAATCTCGCTAATGCAGCACTTTTAGCTTATCCACATCAAAATGCTCCATTGGTATTACAAGAAGATGCATCAGACAGAGCCGTCGGAGCCGCATTACACCAGATGGTCGATAATGAACTACAACCCCTAGGTTTTTATTCAAAAAGTCTCTCGGAAGCGCAAAACCAACTATTGCACTTATGATCGGGAGCTTTTGGCCGCATATCAGAGTGTCAAATATTTCCGTCACATGCTCGAGGGTCGACCATTCACCATTTTAACGGACCACAAACAGCTTACGTACGCTTTTCAACAAAAATCCGATAAGGCTTCTCCGCGCGTAGCTCGACATTTAGATTTCATCGGCCATTTTACTACCGATATCCGTTACATCAAAGGCACGGACAACATAATCGCAGATTTGTTATCACGAACAATCATCAACCCTGGATTAATCGAAATTGAAACAGTCGATAGTAATATAATCGACATTAATTATGACGCCATCGCAGATCAACAAGCTATTCACGAACTTAGTCAACTGAAGCACAACAAGTTAATCCAAATAAAGCAATTGCAATTACCTGGATCATCAAAGCATGTGTACTGCGAAATATCCACCGGTCGTGTTAGGCCATATATTCCAACAGCTTTTCAGGAAAATGTGATCAGAAAAATCCACAACTTGGCTCATCAAGGCGCTCCACCAACCATTAGAATTATAACCGAACGATTTTTCTGGCCGTCCATGAAAAAGGACTGCAGGAGAATGGTTCGAGAATGCTTGCCATGCCAGAAGTCAAAAATCAACCGCCACAACAAAGGAGCATTACAGAAATACATTTTGCCTTCTGGACGATTCGAACATATAAACATCGATTTAATTGGTCCGCTACCATATTCCAAGAGATTCTCATATTGTCTAACAATCATCGACCGTTTCACAAGATGGCCAGAGGCTATCCCCATCGCTGATCAAACAGCAGAAACAGTGGCTAGTGCTTGAATTTCTGGATGGTTTGCGAAATTCGGTCTAGCATCCAAAATCTCCAGCGATCAAGGCCGTCAATTCGAATCATCACTTTTCAACGAGTTGTCACGAGTACTTGGTTGTCATCATTGGCGAACGACAAGTTACCACCCTCAGTCGAACGGTTTGATAGGGAGATGGCATCGTACATTGAAAACTGCAATCAAGTGTCATCAATCACCAGATTGGGTCGACACTTTACCAATTGTTCTACTAGGACTTCGAACATCATTCAAAGAAGATATCAACACATCACCAGCAGAACTTGTATACGGGCAAGCACTTCGCCTTCCCGGTGAATTTTTCAACGAAGTTTCAGCACGACCAGATAGCGAATTCATTGCAAGACTGCGGAACAATATTCAAACATTAAGGCCAAAACAAACCACACACCATAGCGTGGGAACAACTTTCACCCAAAAGGAGCTTGGTAAGTGCACTCATGTCTTCGTCCACAACAACGCAGTACGAAAACCTCTGCAGCAGCCTTACGACGGGCATTACCAAGTCGTGAAACGTAGCGACAAGTACTACCAACTGCAAATCAACAACAAGCTGATTAACATATCAATCGATCGACTGAAAGCAGCACACATCTCTGTCGAGTCAGATTCAGCACCTACAATAAAGGATAAACCAATTCAGGACTCATCGTCATCGGCAACCAAAGATTCACGAATGACAGTTACCTTTCAAGAACCACACCATCAAGTGGGAATTCAGAACCGACCGAGATCACACAAGCTCACAGCAAAGGACTTACCATTAGAAGGGCAATTCAAGTACATCAGCAAATACCCAGCCCACCGTTACGCGCTACGGAAGGCCAATGCACCGCCCACACCGCCTACGCTGACACTAGAGGGGGAGTACTGTGGGAACATCATACTAATTCTTCTTCTTATTTGATAGAATATAATGTAAGCTGGCAATGCCAATTATTATTCTTCTTCTTTCTTGTTAAATTTTAATGCTGGCAAGGTCAGAAGAAATGTCATTCAATTAGAGTCAGAACTGTGTAACTATCGTATCTACCGTGCGTTCAGCCACACGCAGAATGTCACATTTTTACATACCATGTCGTTCAGGCGACCGATGCGTTGTCATTTCCCCAGCACATCAAAGCACATCACAGCGTTCAGCCGCCAAAAATGTGCACAATTTTACGCTCCGGTCTGTTAGCGTAGTGTCTCGGTGCGTTTAATAATTTGACATTTAGCGCGGTGTTTACAAATTAAATTGAATTAAATTAATAAACAAAATAAAAATGGAGCACAATTATAATTTCGTTTTAAATGAAGACAGTTCATTTTTACAAAAGGAAAATACAGTTGTTGTTTTGAATGATAGTAAAAATTCCTTAATTTAGAAAAAAATACTTTTTTAATAAAATAATTTATTTCAGATAACAAAATCGTTTTCATCCAAATCAATCTCTATCCTATTGGGTTGAGTTCTTTGTAAAGAATTGTTATGGTCGTAGCGTATTGCATATAGCAATATGCTACATTGAAAATACTGAAGCATGTACGCCGACCTTAAAGTAAACCGCATACTGAACGCATCCGACCGAGAGAAATGAATTTCCTCACGCTCAGGTGCCATGTTGACGTGACAGAAAGGAAGAAGAAGACATCTTAATCTGTCTTATTTTCTCGAAGGAAGTGCGCGAGTGAAATACGTCCTGGAGGAATTCGTTATTATCGAAAATTCTCTCGGTTATCCAGCCAAGAAAAGGTAATATTTTCGCATAAATTCCGCTAGGCCAAATTAGAGATATAAAATATTTTAGGAATTTCCAAAGGGTGCTGATAAAAAAAATAAAATAAAATAAGATGAGACAACAGATAGTTTTCCATTTTCTTCCAAGGGAATCGTATTAAAGGTTTGATGAAGTCAATTTTGGAAGTGTAGGGAATTTATTTAACCTCTTCAAGGTATAGGCGGAGGAAGAGGAAATCTATATGTCTATTGTTTAACCTGGAACTAAGGCTTTTCTAAATTTCCTACGAGTGGTAATAACTAGCCTCAGTGCTCCGAAGTGCCCTGCAGAAAAATTCTTCTCAAGCAAGATTATGTAAATTAATGTCTGTACATCTCGAACCGGATACTGATTTGAAAAATTATCTTTTGAAAAATTTATACGTCAAGCAAGAATTTACTGTACAAAATAGAGAGAATCAATTACTGCACGTGGATTTACGAGGAAATACAAACCCCTTATCGGGATTCTGATAATCAAAACAAGGCTTAAAGGGAAAAGATGCAAGATCCACTAAAACAAACCCGTTAGCGAGAATGGACGATCATCTGTAAGTAAAAGAGTTATCGTAGAAGAGCATCATTCTATTGTTGATAAAGATACAGACACATTCTCACAAAATCCACAAAATTGCGATCTAAATAATGACGTTGCGAGTGACCACAGAAATCACATGCGAAGCAGTACTCAAAAAATAAATTCAAGAGATTTCTTAGAATACAGTAGTAATTACAGCGAAGATAGTATTGAATCGGGGAACGGAAGAAATTTTAAATCAAGTAAATTAAATAAACCAGAACAACCAGGCTCCAAATTAACTGAAGCAGAAAGACGAATTCTATATGAAGAGCATTGAATACAACAAACGCAATGAAAGCTGTAATGGATATGATGCCATCAATACTGTCATGGCGCGAGAAACGCGAGTTATGATTTTTAATTTGTTCACAAATAAAAAAGGATTGAATGAAGAAAACAACAGAACAATTTAAATTGAATTTTAATTTATTGGAGAGAAGCAAAATAAAAGATTAACACAACCAAACTTTTGTACACGATATTATAACTTCCGACCTGATTGACTGAAAAATATAAACTGTACTTTAAGTTTAATTATCTATCTGCATTCATTCCCGTAAACATAAAAGCTTTTTAATTTTTTATCTATTAAGCAGGAATGCATGGGAACGGTTGCATTTCCTGAGTTCTGTTGATTAAGCAAAATTGTCTGGGAACATTTATATTTTATATAAGTGAAAATTTTGCGAAGGTTGTTCTGAGGTGTCATGTTCTGTGATGTCGGTTAAATTTGCCGACGTAACTCCTCCCTCCTTAAATTGAGGACTCTCCTGAGTCACATTATTGATTTTTAATTTTAGTCTATGTTTACAGGTATGAACTGCGATAAATATTACAATGCCTATAACTATTATAATACAACTACTTCCAAAAATATAATGCATTTTTCTATGATATTTAATTTCCTTAATTTCCTTTATATTTTCCATTTGTGTTAAAATGATATTGTCAAATGATACTTTTTTATTTAAATCTTCAATTTGTTCAAGATAGTCTGATATTACAAAGCTATGTTTGAACTTCTTTTGATTATTAGTTCGATTATCAATTTTTATCGAACAATTATTGAAGTTTAAGAAATAATTACCATTCAACATCATTCTACGTTTGTCACAAGTACTACTGAAATTGGCATTATTTTGATTTTTCACTAATACTACTCCTCTACTTAGTTCTATGACTTCGGATGCATTATTGTATACTCTCATACAATTCTTTTTAATTATACAATTGTTGGAAATTTTTAAATCTTTCAAATCTCTGTTTTGAACATAATCAAAAATCTTATTTTCATACTTTACAATTTCTTGAATATTAAGAGTTAATTCTTCGTTTTTGTCGTCAGTTATTGGCGTTATTAATATTTTCTGTAAGGAAACTATTTCTCTTGGTATTCTAATCACAAATATTATATTATCTTGATTATCTATTGCGGTATCTAATTTAATATTTTGCAGTTTTTGGAAGTCAATATTATATTCCGCAATTTCTTCATCTCTTAATATGTTACTATGAACGATGCCTAATCTTGCTGACGCTATGTTATTTTGTATATGTTCAATATTGTCCTGTAGTATTTTTAGTTTGAGTGCAAAGTCTGTGTAAAGTACAAGTCCCTCTATTTTGTCTAGCCTTTCTGAAATCATCAGCCTATCTTTTTCAATGACATCTTTTAGCTTTGCGAAGGTTTCATTGAAGTTTTGATTGATTTTGATTTGTGCCTTGAGATTATTTATAGCGTTGTGGTTGTTTATGTCGATGACCTTAAGATGTTCTTCGATATCTTGCCTATCATCGTCGTCCATCGTACCATAAATGCTGTACCTATGAAATTGAACAAACCACGTTTTTGCCTATGTGGAATTAATGTATTAATTTTATTGCGAATTTTATTGAAAATTTATTTTTTCTTTTAATATTTGAGACATGTATATTATCTAATGTAGTTTTGATAAATTTGGGTTCTTGTTTGTGTCTAACACTTTTATAATTTTTTATGTAACCTTCTTTCATATCTTCAGAATATTCCTCCCTTTTAACATTTCGCTTATTAATATACCTAGCCTTTTCCTTGCAAAGATTATTGTATATTTTTTTTTTGTCGCAATTTCCTTCTTGAATATTTATTGGTTTTTCTTTAGTAGTTGAATGGTAAGTATTGTTGTACCACTCAATAGCCTTACACATTTTTTCTTTGATGTTGAGTTGTTTACCCTCAATCCCTAAGGTTCTAATTTTTTCACTTAGGGTGTTGTGTAAACGTTCTACATCGGAATTCCCAGTGTGGTTATTGGGTTTAACTAAGTAAAAGTCAATATTCTCATTTTTAAGATAGTCTTTTATATTAATACTTCTAAATTCATTGTCGGTGACTAACTTACGGAATTTTCCTCTTTGTGCTTTGTATTCTCTCAATTTTTCTATAATTGTCTGATTATTCCTATCTTCAAGGTAGTAAGCTGTCGCGAATTTGGAAAATTTATCTATAAATGTAAGAAAGTTAGCTTTGGAATTGGTATAAGTGTCCATATGTACGATTTCCTTAATGTCTTTGGGGGTTTCAGTTACCTCAAATTTTCGTTTAATGGGGTTCCTATCGTATTTAACTCGATTACATATGTCGCAGTTATTAATGTATTTTTCTATTAGAGTCTTGAGGTTGGGGAAGTAAATAAGTTTCTTTAATCCTTCGTAGTTTTCATTAATTCCTGTGTGTCCTGTCTCGTATTTGTGATATTTTTGGATTTGTCTATATGTTTCGTCTTCGCTGTCCATGTCTTTAGCATGATGTACACATCTGACAAATCTTATGCTTTGAATGCCGTCAAATAATTCTATAATCTTTTGTTGTACTCTATTATAATCATTATCGCTCAATTCTGTGTATATGCCTGTTTTTCCCGGCTTTATGTATCTTCTTAAGATGTCTGATAAGTTGTTATCCAAATCATCTGAGTCAATATATATTTTCCTATTTTTATGCTTTATTTCTAATTCCTTTTCCTTTTTGTTGACTAATATAATTTGAGTTTTAAATCGATTAACCACTGTATCCAGTATGGGAATGTGGTTATTAAGATTTTCCTCTTGTGAATGTATTGTTCTAATACTCTCAAGATCTATGTTATTTTCTACGGAAAGGTCGGAAAGTTCTTCGGAATTTTCCATTTCTTCCTCAGTGTCGTTACTTGAATTATTTGTCTCGACTACGTTTATTTCATTTGTATCCGAGTTTATTCGGCTAAGGAAGTCAGCAACCCTGTTTTCCTTCCCTTTTATGTAATCCAAATTAATATTGTACTCACCTAATTTTAATAACCATCTATAAAGCCTTGGATTAACATCTTTTCCTCTGGTTTTTGTATATAGCCATTTAAGAGGTTGATGATCTGTTAACAGATCGAAATTTACACCATAGAGATAGGGTCTAAAATAATTTGTGGACCAAACAATGGCCAGAAGTTCTTTTTCGGAGACTGTATAATTGCGTTCATGTTCATTTAAAGTTCTACTGGCGTAGCAGATTGGATGATTATCTTGCTGGAGAATAGCACCGATTGCAAAGGTACTGGCGTCTGTAACTAATTTAAACCTTCTACTGAAGTCAGGGTATTTTAATATAGGTGCTTCTGTTATAATTTTCTTAAGTTTTTCAAATGAATTTATATAATTTGGGTCATTGAGGTTTAATCTAACGTTCTTTTTAAGGTATTTGGTCATTGGCTGGGCTACTTTGGCATAATCTTTAATAAATTTTCTATAGTACCCAGTAATGCCTAGAAACGACCTTATTTGTTTTGGTGTTTTTGGTAATTTCAGTTTTAAGATATCCTCTACCTTTTTCGGGTTAGGTCTAACTCCTTCAGGTGTCAAAATATGACCTAGGTACTCCGTTTCTTTTGAAAAGAACTTACACTTATCCATTTGGATTTTTAAGTTGTGGCTACGTAGTGTATTGAATATTCTCTTTATGCTATTTATGTGCTCATGTAATGTTGTGCTGAATATTAGAATATCGTCTAAATAGACGACACATATTTTATTTATGTGTTCCTTTAGGACAGAGTTCATTAGACGCTGGAACGTTGAAGGTGCATTCTTCAACCCGAAGGGCATTCGCACATACTCGTAATGTCCTAGAGGCGTGGAAAATGCTGTTTTCTTCCGATCTTCTTCTTTAACTAAGATCTGATGGAAGCCTTTCGCCAGATCAAGGGTCGTAAAATACTGCGCTCTGCCTAGCTTGTCCAATATATTTTCTATATTCGGAATTGGGAACTTGTCGTCAATTGTTACCTCGTTGAGCTTGCGGTAATCAATGACAATTCTCCATTTTTTCATTCCTGAATTATCGAGTTTTTTGGGTACAATCCACAAAGGACTATTGTATGGGGAGTTGCTTTCTTTTATGATTCCTTGTTTGAGCATATCTGCTATTTGCGTGGATATTTCTTGTTCATGAACTTGGGGATATCTATATATTTTGGAATATATAGGCTTATCGGTTGTTGTGATAATTTCATGTTGAATATCGAAAGCACTAGTTAAATGGTCGCCTTCTTTAAAGAAGAGATCTTTATATGATCTTAGTATTTCTCTTAAATTCTTTTCCTCTTCAGGGTTCAAAGATTTAAAGAGATTTTCGAATTCCCTACCCTTTATAACTGTAAACTCTAGTTGATATATCTCATCTGTTTTATATGGGCAACTATTGATAAATCTTATTTCATTATTGTTAATTTTTAAACACTCGTTTTCCATATCTACGATAGCCCTTAAAGGTTTGAGTAAATTCTGCCCAATTATGGCATCAAAACATTTGTTTCGATATTTCGTTAACTTCCACATCATGTAAGCATCTTCATTAAATTCAAATGGTAGATTTGTTTTAATTTGCTTTGTGACATGTATACTAGTATTGAGGCTACTGAATTTAATAGGTATTTCTAAGGGTTGTCTTCTATATTTTAACAATTTCTCTTCGTCTAAAAGTGAAGTAGAGGAACCTGTATCGATGAGGCATTTAATTTTATCCCCATCGATCGTTAGTTCTACTATTGGTAAGTAAACTTGTGAGGGCTTGAATGAAAATTTACCTCATGTTGGACATGATCAATATCCATACGTTCTACTCTATTTGAGGTATTCTGTCTAGAAATATTATTGGAATTGCTATCAAAGTTCCGTCTGGGTTGACCAGGATTAAATTGATTTCTTTCATTTGTATTGTCTTGTCTATATTGTCCCGAATTTTGTCTGAAGTTATAGTTAGGATGTCTTGGGTAATTCAAATTTCTGTTGCCGTTATTAAAACTATTATTATTATAAAAACGTCTTTGATTGGATTGATTTCTATGGCTATCACTGATTTTATTTTGATTAACATGGTTATATGCTTTTGCTTTTTCTCTTATCAATCCTAAGTTATCTAATAAATTGAATGCATCACGTAAATTTGTAATATTCCTATTTAAAATTATCGAACCTAAATTGGCATCAATATTATTTAAAAATGTTTGTAAAATCATTGAATCGTTAACACTAGGACTAAATTCAGTAGGTTTGTCGGCATCGTATTCATACTTCTCGTTTAATTTTGCTAAAATACCTTGCAAAGTTATAAAATATTCTCTTACTTGGTAATTCCTTGCAGAGAGAGCTTGATGATATAACTGATGATATGTTTGTTGAATCCCAAAGTTATTTATTAATTCCTTTCTTACTTGGCTCCACGTTACGTTGGATCCCAAGGACCGGAGGACATCTAAGGCTGGTCCCTGAATTTTATTGATGATAATTCGTTGGTAGACGTATTCCTTTACTTGAGGATGGCCATCAAACAGTGGAAGGATGGTGTCCACTTCTCTTAGGAAGGATGTCAAAGCATATTCGCCGTTACCTCTAAATTCATGTATTCTCTGGGCATCTTTCATTAGATCGTTTATGGAGATTGAAATTGATGGTGTAGTTTCTGCTTGTTGTGTTGACCCTGATTGTGTTTGATTGGTTTCGTGTACATTCGTCATTTTATCACTACAATTATCTGTTATCTGGTCACGATTTTCGATTTTATAGTACACCTCGAATCTATTTGATTCTCTCACTTGTTTTGCTTTTGGCATAAAAAAATTTTCACTCAAACGTTTCAAACGATTGTAATTTAATTTATCGTAGTCACAGTACTTTTCAGCGAAATATATGTAAATATATATTTTTTTTTCACCACAATAGAAATTCACTATTTGTATTATTTTCACTTAAGTTTTTCTTTTTGTACGATATTTGTTTTTTCTCAATTTTCAGTGTTTGTTGCGTTTTGTTAATCGTTTTATTCTCTTTCTTCCAAAAAATTTTTTTTCTTCAAATTAGACTTAAGTCCATAATGATTTACTTTCGAATTGCAATGCTTTAGAATGCAATCCTACCGACTGCGCCAGTTATGATTTTTAATTTGTTCACAAATAAAAAAGGATTGAATGAAGAAAACAACAGAACAATTTAAATTGAATTTTAATTTATTGGAGAGAAGCAAAATAAAAGATTAACACAACCAAACTTTTGTACACGATATTATAACTTCCGACCTGGTTGACTGAAAAATATAAACTGTACTTTAAGTTTAATTATCTATCTGCATTCATTCCCGTAAACATAAAAGCTTTTTAATTTTTTATCTACTAAGCAGGAATGCATGGGAACGGTTGCATTTCCTGAGTTCTGTTGATTAAGCAAAATTGTCTGGGAACATTTATATTTTATATAAGTGAAAATTTTGCGATGTCGGTTAAATTTGCCGACGTAACTCGCGCGTCTTCTTTTGAGAACTGCGAATTTCTATTTCAATTAACAAATAAAATTTCAATACCCTAATAAGTAGAAGCTTGCTGCAATAATATTCGTGTTTAACAGCATTTTTGAACTAAGTTTTACGAAGTCTATATGGTTAGCGTTCAGCTATTAGCATCGAATACAACACGGAAATATCTGATCTCTTGAAAATAAGCTTAAAATCTACATAACTGGCAACTGATAATTAATTGAGTGCAGCATTTTTTTTTAACCAATTCTTACGAAGTCTATATGGTTAGCGTTCAGCTATTAGCATTGAATGCAACACGAAAATATTTGATTACCTGATTTTAAACTTGGGGCTACCTCAGTCAACTTCGGTGTTCGAATGGGTTTGACACTTAGGACTGAGGCTACTTGAGATATGGACATTTGGCTTCTAGCTAAATCGTCTGACTCGGTAGTCTCATATCTAGTGGAGAATACATGTGGACCTGAGGTTTGACTGTTGTGTTAATAGGAATTTTTGTAAAGTAAAGTAAAGTTTTTGAGAGTTTGATATTTTTGATTTGGATGATTAAAGTATCGTAACGTTTTTGATTTTTGAAAGTTTTTGAATTGAAGTTCGACTCTAGGTTTGACTTTGGTCAAGCCTCGAGTCTGAACAATTGTCTAGTTTTGGAAAGTTTTGAATTTTTTTGAATTTTTTGAAATTGATCTTTCCCGCTGGCCTTCTGCCATGGAAATGGTGGGTGGCCTCACACAATTTTTTTGTGTGAGCTCTCACGGAGACATGTCTCTGTTGGCCAACTGGCTGGACAGAGTTATGAATCTGTGAGACGACTTTTTGGCTTCCAGCTAATTAGTTGGCCAGATTCATGACTCTGCCCGGTTGGAGGGTTAGCGGGACATGAAGATCAGGTGAGGAGGAAGGAAGGAGTTGTTGGAGGATGGAAGTGATGCTGGAGACCTTCAGTAATCAGGAGTTGGCATACTGCTAACTGCCTGGCTGAAGAATCTCTAGTATCATTCTCAGTCTCTAGCTTCTCCAACCCGACTCTTCCCAGATTTCTCTGGGAGCTCCACATTTTTTTTCAATACACACATTCACGTCGCTTGCCTGTATAATGTTCTGACCTGAAAAGAGAGAGAGCGGCCTTTACATTTTTATGGTGAGGGGTAGCTCTGGGAGGTGAGGGAGAAATTTTATGATTTGGAAATTTTCTTTTGAAACGTATTAAGCGAACTTTGGAACGAAAAATGTTGCTCGAGCAATATTTCTCGTAGCTTGAGTAGTAACATTCTGCTAATGTCTTCGAATAGTTGATTTTTTTGTTTGAAATTTTTGATAATCTCTCCGAACTGTTGATAAGACGAATTTTCGATAAAAGAAAAAAAATTTTTTTGCTGAAATTTTAGTCTTAATCTTCGAACGGTTGGGAAGAAATTTTTTTGGAATTGTAGTATATCGTTTCAACCTTCAAATTTTTAAACCAGTATTCCGTTCTTCATTTTTGGAGAGCCTGTTAGTTTCCGAATTTCGAATTCTTTAAAATTTTTCTGATATCTATCCCAAATCCTTGGTTTAAAGATTTTTTCGTTTTGAAATACGACTGATTCTACAATGGCTACGCCGGCCGCGAACACCATCGCGGGCAACTGGTGTACCGGTACCGTTGCCAGACCAGTGCTCCATCTGTCAGGAGGGCGACTGGTCAGGACCGAGGAAGCCAGTGAAGACGGTTTGTGGACATGTGTTCCACAAGGCGTGTCTGAAAACGTGGATCGGGCAGCAGTCAAACTGTCCTAACTGCAGATTCCATCTCACTCAGTATGATTTTACTGAGTATACAGGGGCTGTCCCGAAGACGACGAAGCCCGGAAAATCTGTCAGTCACGATCCATTGCCTCCCATGCCGTCACTAGAGTTACCACCTTTGACAGTTCCACCACCTAGTCGACGTTCCATATCACCTGGAATGCCAGATATACATTCCATGACCTTCACAAATACTCACTCGCGACGAAATAGCCCACTGCCTTCTGGCAGTGGACATACCTCAGCAGCTACGGATGCTTTGATGGCAGGCTTGCGCATGCAAATGCAGGACCTGGTTCGAGAAGGCCTCGAGCAGAGCTTCAATGCATTACGAACGGAATTGACAAGTAGCGTTCGACAGCAAATAGCAGCTGCACTGCCACCAATCAATTTTCCACGGCCACCTCCTACTATGGGTAATCCCAGACCACCACCAGAGTTTCACAACGAGCGTAGGCAGTCGGTTAAACCACCGTCTTTGGCTTTTGGTCAGCCTGGACCAAATTTTAACCAGCCTCCACCAGCTTCATCTCATCGTATCCCGGCGAGTGTAGGACCGCGACGATCAGGCAGTCCTATCAGAATTGGAACCTGACATACAACGGAAATAACTCCGAGCTCTCCGTGGATGAATTTATTTTTCGAGTCGAAGCGCTCACGCACTCCGCTCTAGAAGGAGATTTTGATCTTCTTGTCAGGAACATGCTCATGCTATTGACGGGACCAGCAAAGGATTGGTACTGGTCGATATTAAGACAAAATCCCTTTCCAACTTGGAAATTTGTCAAGACTGGGTTGTCAATTGAATGGGGAGTGCCCAAGGACGATTTAAAAATCCGCTTGCAGTTGATGGCGCGAAAGCAGAAGCCTGGTGAACTATTCGCCATGTATCATCACCATCTGGTGTTGCTGCGTGATCAGATGCAGAACGCCATGCCAGACCAAGAATTCTTGGAAATCGTCAAATCTAACTTACTGCCTGAGATTCAGGAGAAGATATGCCTACATTCCACCGATACGATAGGACAGTTAAGATCGCTCGTTACTCGAATTCAAACCACGCAGCTACGAATTGCGACAGCTGGCAGTTGGAACCCTTACCGGAACCAACGAGTACACGAGATTGACAACTTCCAGACTTTAAACCCCGAACTGGCAATAGCAACAGGCAGTGACACTAGCTTCAGCGACGTGTCAGCCATTTCGATCAGACATCCAGTAGTGTGCTGGAATTGTGATCAGCCAGGTCACTACTACCAGGACTGCCTGCAAGTAAGACAGCAAGTGTTCTGCTACGGATGCGGGCGCAAGAACCTTTTTAAGCCCAACTGCGGACACTGTGCACAGAAAAACGAGAGACGGGTCGGGAATACCACCACTTCTTTCCGACCATCGACAACGTCGCGAGCGACAACGGCAACGAACACTCCAGTTCAAGCTTTGAACAAGGAGGAAGGTCCGCTCCATTAGCAGACCGTGACGAATCCCTGACTTGTCCGCTGATATCATTCAGTGATTCTGATGATATCAGTAAAACACCTCATAGTATGAATACTTCATGGATAGAGACGGAGAACTTAATAGACTTCTCCGCAGATCTTCAAGCTCCCATTTCCACTTTTGGAGAGCCCATGACGTTGTTAGACACTTCATTGGAAGAGTCTTTAATTTCCAATATCCCGTTAACACCGACAGCACTTTTAGCTGACAAAGTTACTGAGCAGGAGATTTGGCCTCCTGCCATTACTGTTTTAAAACGGCCACCAAGCTCTGTTATGACGAGTGGGCGTGAGCCAGTTTTACATCCGCTGACGCCGTATCATATGCGGCTGCGGAAATATAAAGCAGCAAGAGAGCGAATCTTCTCCTCAGTGGCGGAGTTAGCCGAAATAATGTTTCCTGACCTGGATATTGGACCAAAAAAGAAACGATCAACCGTTCGTTGGCGGGAATACTGTCGACGGATGAGACTAGAGAGAAAAAAAACTGGCACAGATTTCCGTGTCGATGCCAGGCGACATTCGACCGTACGCCGAAATAAAGCTGCTCGGGCGAACTTAGACTGGATTACTTGATAGTGGTGCCACTGTCAGTATTCTAGGCCATGGAGGTCTAGAGAAGCTTGCGGAAGCAGATGTTGAATGGAAGAAGTATCGGACACAGGTCCAAGTAGCAAATGGTGCCATGACATCTGTGCATGGTCATGTGAACTTGGATGTCACTTTCCGTAGTAAGACCCAAAACGTGCGTTTTTACGTGGTTCCTGGGCTCACACAGGCACTATATCTGGGAATAGACTTCTGGCGTCTATTTGGGTTGGCTCCAGATGTCCTGGGTATAGTCGCAGAAGTGAATCCAAGTGTAATAGCTACCTCTGACACCGACTGCCATATTCTTTCTAGTCTTGATCAACAACGCTTAGAAGCCACAAAACAGCTTTTCCCCTCTTTCGCCTCTTTAGGACTTGGGAAAACATCGTTGGTCACTTACAAGATTGAAACGAATGACGCCGCCCCGATAAAACAGCGTTTTTATCCGATTTCGCAGGCAGTACAAAGTTTGATGGATGCCGAATTAGAGCGAATGCTATCGCTGGGTGTGATAGAGGAGAGCCAGAGTCCTTGGAGCTCTCCAGTTGTTCTGGTAAGGAAGCCTGCAAAGGTCCGGCATTGTTTTGATGCCAGGAAGGTCAACTCTGTTACGAAGAAGGATGCCTATCCGCTTCCGCAGATAGACGCACTTCTGAGTCGACTTCCTCCGGCAAACTACATTACGAGCCTGGACCTGAAAGACGCCTTCTGGCAGATCCCACTAGACGCTGATTCCAGAGAGAAGACCGCTTTTACAGTACCTGGTCATCCTCTCTATCAGTACACGGTGATGCCATTCGGCCTATGCAACGCTCCACAAACGATGTGCCGTCTCATGGATAAAGTCATTCCTTTCGATCTGCGTGAGAACGTTCTCGTCTATCTAGGCGATTTATTAATTCTGTCACGAGACTTTGACTCGCATCTCACGCTACTATCCCGTGTAGCGGAATGTTTGAGGAAAGCGGGCTTCGCTATCAACGTCGAGAAGAGCAAGTTTTGCATCAAAGAGACTAAATACTTGGGTTTCATAGTCGGGAAAGGAGGAATTAGGACTGACCCAGACAAGATCTCAGCTATAGTTGACTATCCGTCACCTAAAACTGTTCGGCAAGCCCGACGCCTACTAGGCATGGCGGCGGGATGGTATAGACTGTTCATCCCGAACTATGCTGATCTAACTGCCTCCATTACAGACACCTTGAAAAACCCTAGTCAGTTCAAATGGACACCTGAAGCCCAAACGTCTCTTGATCTTCTCAAACAAAAACTTACCTCTGCTCCGTTGTTAGTGAGTCCAGACTTCACCAAACCATTCGTTATACAGAGCGATGCGAGCCAACAAGGTATTGGTGGGGTGCTAATTGAACTAGATGACGATGGCCACGAGAAGCCAATAGCCTACGTCTCGAAAAAGTTGAATTCAGCACAAAGAAATTATATCGTCACAGAGCAGGAATGCCTAGCTGCAATCCTGAGCGTACAGAAGTTCCGGCCCTTCATAGAACTTATGCCGTTTAAGATAGTGACGGATCATGCGAGCTTGAGATGGCTGATGTCTCAAAAGGACCTCAGCGTTAGACTTGCTCGGTGGAGTTTGAAGCTTCAGGGCTTCGACGTCACTATTGAGCACCGAAAAGGAAGGTTGAACGTCGTCCCTGATGCGCTGTCACGCATTCATTGTGACAGCCTGACCACAAATGAAGATCCTGGCCCGGAAGTTGACCTTAGTTCGCCATATTTCAACTCGTTGGAATATGAGGAACTAAGGCATAAGGTTAAAACGACTTCTGGCAAACTACCAGATCTTTGCGTCAGGGATGGCTTCGTTTACATTCGGACTGTTCCGAGAACAGGCGATCCGATTCAGGAGGAAGAAGCTTGGAAGCTTTGGATTCCACGAGGGCTTGTCACCGACGTCATTTCGAGGGCTCATGATCCGCCACTAGCTTCACACGGAGGTATAGGGAAAACACTGGAACGTCTGCGAAGACATCTGTACTGGCCACGAATGACAGTTGATGTCAGAAACTACGTAGGCGCCTGTGACGTGTGTAAGGAAACGAAGGCTCCCAATACTATTCTGAGACCACCTATGAAAGTCCAGTCTATGACAGAACGACCATGGCAGAAGCTGTACATCGATTTTCTAGGTCCATATCCTCGATCAGTGAAAAAACGTCTGCATTCTGATAGTTCTTGACCACTTTTCAAAATTTCCGATTCTCAAACCGATGAGAAAAGCATCTACACTCAATGTGTGCCAATTAATTGAGACGGAAGTGTTCCACGTGTTCGGAGTCCCGGAAGTCATAGTCTCTGACAATGGAGTCCAGTTTTGCTCGACTCAGTTCACCAGATTACTGGATAAGTATGGGGTGAAGCACTTGCGAACGGCAGTTTACTCGCCGCAAGCAAACGCCTCAGAGCGAGTAAACAGGTCTCTATTGTCAGGGATTAGAGCGTATATTCGGAATGAAAACACAAAATGGGATGAGAAGCTGAGCCAAGCAGCTAGTTCCCTTAGGAGCTCTTTCTATCATGCTACTGGTTTCTCTCCCTATCGAACACTCTTCGGTCAACAAATGATTGAACATGGCAGCTGCTATTCCATCTTAAGGAGCCTTAGAACTCTTAATGAGCCATTGAGAGTAGATGCAGAAGACAAAATGAGATTGATCCGTGCGAGAGTGTAGGAAAATTTACAACATGCATTCGAACAGGGTTCAAGAGCCTACAATCTCAGGGCGAAACCTGTCGATTTCAAAGTGGGTCAAGAGGTATTTAGAAGGAATTTTGCCCAGACGAGTGCTAAACTGGGACGGAAATTTGTCAAATGTCGGGTTAAAAGAAAGAAAGGAAACTCCCTATACGAGCATGAGGATCTGCGGGGAAAACTGTTAGGAGTCTATCACGCCAAAGACATCAGGCAGTGATAACCATTCTGGAACGTCCTCTATCTATTGTCACGTTTATTCATGGTAGCCCTAAGAAGGCATCCAGCCAGCTTCACTGGTAAACTATAGGATATCGGGAAGCCCTCCTATTGCCCCGTCAATGGTGGGTGATACACCTGTTGGAATTCAATCTCATCAGCACACCGCTACCTCATATGAGGAGATAACCCTGTATAGTCCCTTCCATATTAGCCGCATTAGGAAGATTTTCCCTTGTCTGTCCGTCTATAGCATTTCGTTAGTCGGCAACTGTCGGGCATAATAGTACTAAATCTATTCCTGGTAGCCCTAAGAAGACCGGCTAGCTCAGTCGACCATTTTTCAGCGTCGTCTGAACCACGGGTGGTGTAGACCACTCTGCATTGTTATGGTCGTAGCGTATTGCATATAGCAATATGCTACATTGAAAATACTGAAGCATGTACGCCGACCTTAAAGTAAACCGCATACTGAAAACACCCGACCAAGAGAAATGCATTTCCTCACGCTCAGGTGCCATGTTGACGTGACAGAAAGGAAGAAGAAGACATCTTAATCTGTCTTATTTTCTCGATGGAAGTGCGCGAGTGAAATACATCCTGGAGGAATTCGTTATTATCGAAAATTCTCTCAGTCATCCAGCCAAGAAAAGGTAATATTTTCGCATAAATTCCGCTAGGCCAAATTAGAGATATAAAATATGTTAGGAATTTCCAAAGGGTGCTGATAAAAAAATAAAATAAAATAAGAAGAGACAACAGATAGTTTTCCATTTTCTTCCAAGGGAATCGTATTAAAGGTTTGATGAAGTCAATTTTGGAAGTGTAGCGAATTTATTTAACCTCTTCAAGGTATAGGCGGAGGAAGAGGAAATCTATATGTCTATTGTTTAACCTGAAACTAAGGCTTTTCTAAATTTCCTACGAGTGGTAATAACTAGCCTCAGTGCTACCAAGTGCCCTGCAGAAAAATTCTTCTCAAGATTATGTAAATTAATGTCTGTACATCTCGAACCGGATACTGATTTGAAAAATTATCTTTTGAAAAATTTATACGTCAAGCAAGAATTTACTGTACAAAATAGAGAGAATCGATTACTGCACGTGGATTTACGAGGAAATACAAACCCTTTTCGGGATTCTGATAATCAAAACAAGGCTTAAAGGGAAAAGGTGCAAGATCCACTAAATATGTTAACAACAAACCCTTTTCGCAAATATTTTTGTCTAAAAACTCAATATGATAACGTTAGCGAGAATGGACGGTCATCTGTAAGTAAAAGAGTTATCGTAGAAAAGCATCATTCTATTGTTGATAAAGATACAGACACATTCTCACAAAATCCACAAAATTGCGATCTAAATAATGACGTTGCGAGTTACCACAGTAATCACAGGCGAAGCAGTACTCAAAAAATAAATTCAAGAGATTTCTTAGAATGCAGTAGTAATTACAGCGAAGATAGTATTGAATCGGGGAACGGAAGATTTTAAATCAAGTAAATTAAATAAACCAGAACAACCAGGCTCCAAATTAACTGAAGCAGAAAGACGAATTCTATATGAAGAGCATTGAATACAACAAACGCAATGAAAGCTGTAATGGATATGATGCCATCAATACTGTCATGGCGCGAGAAACGCGCGTCTTCTTTTGAGAACTTCGAATTTCTATTTCAATTAACAAATAAAATTTCAATACCCTAATAAGTAGAAGCTTGCTGCAATAATATTCGTGTTTAACAGCATTTTTGAACTAAGTTTTACGAAGTCTATATGGTTAGCGTTCAGCTATTAGCATCGAATACAACACGGAAATATCTGATCTCTTGAAAATAAGCTTAAAATCTACATAACTAGCAACTGATAATTAATTGAGTGCAGCATTTTTTTTAACCAATTCTTACGAAGTCTATATGGTTAGCGTTCAGCTATTAGCATTGAATGCAACACGAAAATATTTGATTACCTGAATTTAAGCTGACTAGTAATTAGTACTTAGCAACATCTGGACGGAACGATACTCCTGACACGCTCAGCTTGGCACAATTACAGGACGCGTAGATACTCCCGGCTCATCAGTCTGGGCGGCTAGGTAACTCGTCGTATTCTGAAAACCTAAGGGACTTGGGAAAATAGTGCCCCCCAAAGTCAAAAGGGGAGGATGGGGCTGGCAAAGGAAGATAGAACACCTACGCCTTCCACCTAGATACAGGTAAGTGACGTAAGGGTCCCTTCAGGACCGAGAGTGTGCTAGCTGTTCGTTTGTTGAAGGCACGATATCTCGTTTTGTATATGGTTGGTAACAGCGGTAGGTTGTTTTGTGGAACCCCCCCCCCCCCCCCCACACTCTCCGCCAATAGTCGTGGTGGACTAGCGTGCCGTCCTGTATACAACGCTGCTATCGGGTGATCTGTCAGCTCATGCTGGCAGTGTGGATTTAACGTCCGAAGTACATCACCCTCAACATAATTCCATAACAGAATCAATTCCTGCTCTCATAATAACATCATTATGATCATATCGTCATCCAGCTGAATAGCAGATGCCTTTGTAATTTTACAAATTTATTATTTACATGAAAAGAGGCAATCGGTTGCAAAAACTCATTTGAGGTTTCAATTGCACCCAGTAATTCAACTTTGTTATTCATATCCCTTTTTTATTTGCAAAATGTTCACTTTAAATTACACCGACAACTTTCAAAAGTGACATTTCGGATCGAAGTTCACACCAGCCGTTCAGTTTACAATTGGGTGTGCGGTGTGTATCCCTACTTTTTCAAGTCACGTGACATGCACATCACAACGCTTCAAAGCACATCGGTGTGTGACACCTGAACGCACGGCTAGATCAACTAGCCAGCAGATATTTTCGATAAAATAAATTAGATTGTGTAATCAAAATATTTGGGGATTTTAATTTAACCTGAACACCAACCATTACCCCAAAATCTGAAAATGTTTTGTTAAATTTTTAATATATACAAAACGTATTTCAGTCAATAAAATACTCAAAAGAAATTCGCTGGAAATGACATTAGTCACCTCATGACGTAGCAACACAAAAAAATCCTCTCGAATCGGCCACTGACACATAATAAGAATGGACTGAGCGTTCTTGCTTCAAAAATGGCACAAATATTGAACAGGCTGTGAAAACCCTAAATTGCATACAATTGTACACCAATTCATTATTTATTATTATTTGTCGATTAGAAACACTAAAGATGTTGAAAAATAGTATTACATTATATAAAAATTATTTAGGAAGTTAAAATTGTTTTAATTACCACAAACTTTAATTTTTAATGTTACTGAAAAATATGTTCCTCTGCAGATTTGATATAAACTTTATTGAGCTTGTAAGTGATAGACGTATGTATATAAACAATATATTTGTCTCAATTTTTATGTCTATTCCAATGCATTTTAATACAGCCGTACTGTTTCCAAAGTTGGTTACAGTTTAGTGTACATTTTGAGCTTGAAAGAAACCAACAGATCTTAGCCAAAATTTGTGCCATTTTTGACTATAGGAATTAGATAGGATGGCTCAGTCCATTCTTATTATATATCAGTGGTACACGCGCTCAGCTTCCGAGAACAGATTATATAACTGATGCGGTTTCAGGCGTAGTTACGTAAATTGACTTAGGAGGAATTGAAGCGAGGAATTTGAGACTGTATATGTGTATATACAGTGGTGTTGTTATGTAGTATCAATATGTAGAGCGGGGCAAAGACTGGATTCAGTGCTTTGATTGGTTGACCTGCAAGTTGATATGACTGTATTCAGTGCGGTGACGATTAAAATTGAGACTGTATTGAATGCTCTGATTAAATTCTAACTTGCTAAGACTATGTGCAGTGCAGGGCTGGAGACTATAATCAGTGCTCACGTTCGTTTTTATACCCTAGATGAAATCTGTTCAGGCAGCATAACATACATACATACAACAACGCATTTATTCCATGCAATAATTTCCATATAATTTAGTCATAATATAATTTGTTCAATTTCTTGCATTCTTGCATGTATTCAATTCAAAGTACGAGTATCACAATAATTTTGTATATTCAGCAATTATATAAAATATTCCATTAATTGTAAATAAGTTCAATTTACTCGATTTGGAAATGTCAACATTTTTTCGCACAAATAAATTTTTAGCAGTATTAAATTTCGTCTGGAAATTCTTTCCGGCACGACTAAAAATGTACAATCAATCGCTTATCTGTAATAATCAGCAGCAAATTGATCACATAAAAGCCGATAATGGAAAATAAAGCATTCATTAAGTTATGATTTTCAATAGAAAATTATGCTTTTACTGTACGTCGTCTCTATTTCATACACCGCGCTAATTATAGGCTGTGTAATCAGCAGTTCAAACAGTGTAACGGTCCAAGAACCCTTGCACAATTCTTCAAGGTACCGGTTCATGAACCAGTGCCATATCTAAACTACGACAAGAGCCCAAGTACAAGAACTTGTACTCGAGCGGAGAACAAAAGAGTTCCTTCGCTATATAAACATTTTCATTTCAAGAAGACAACTTCGAATCTTTGGTAGACGATAGCCTCAATCAACATGAATCAATTGGCAAACCAGCAACAAGCAACTGGCAAAGAGATCCAGACCATAATAGAAAATTACAGGAAAGATTCCTCAAGCCGAAAAGATCTGCCTTACCTCAAAGAAAGATTGCGCACACTACAAGAGGCGTGGGATAAATTTGAAGGTGCAGATAACATTATAAGAACCCAGCATGGAGAAGAGTTGCATCACCAATACTACGTGAAAGACTATTACAATGCTGTCAAAGAAGTCTGCGAAGCTTACCAAGAGCAGATGGCAAGTTACATAGATGCATTGGAGGCGGGATCAACGCCGATAATACAAAAGAACACTAGCACGAAGCTTCCTATTATTGAGAAGGAAACAAATGTACCATCGCAGTCTCTGGATCAGAGTAAGCAACAAGATGCACTCAAGATAGACGCCCAGTTTGAATCAGACAAAATGATTATATTAATAAGGAAACAAAAGGGAGTCATGCAATCTTTAAATCGACTCCTCACCAGCCTTACCAATGAAGATCAACAGCAGTCTCAACAGTATTATGAAGTGAAGTTAAAGACAATCGAACATTATTGGGCTCAAATCGAACAATAGAACACTTTGGTATGGGAGCTAACTGAAGATCCAGCCCAGGTAGGATATATCATCGAGGATTACCTTGAATGGGAGGAACGCACACATCAGGCAATCATTTCGCTTACACAAAAAATGAATACTTTTCACCTGCAAACATCCAAGACAAGTTCAACAGATAATGGAAGCATTAAGCTACCAAAAATAACTTTGCCTAGCTTCGATGGTGACTACCTAAAGTGGACACATTTAGCGACTTATACGAGCAACTAATTCAATCCCAAGGCATAAGCAAGGCACACAAAATGTTTTACCTGACCAGCAGCTTAAGTGGTGAAGCAAGAGCATTAATACAGCATCTTGCAGCAACTGAGAACAACTACGATACAGCCTGGGATATTCTTCAATCACGCTACGAGAACAAAAGGTTGCTATGTACAGCACTTCTCAATAGATTCTTAACGCAACCAAATCTTCAACATGAATCAGCAGCTGGATTGAAGAGTATTCATGATGTCACAAAAGAATGCATCCATGGTTTGAAGAACTTGGGGATTGCTACAGAATCTTGGAGTCCATTACTTGTGCATCTGATCATCAAGAAGTTTGATAAAGATACTCATTCACTTTACGAGCAATCTTTGGAATCGCCAAGAGAGCTACCCACCATCAACCAGCTATTGAAATTCTTGGAGATGCGATTTCAAACATTGGAAGCATTGGGAAGAAGCAAACATACATCTGGACATGGCTGTCGTGTAATACAGAAATCATTCACGAACAATTCAAGAACAGCAGCCCTAACTTCGACAAGGGTCAGCATTTGCGTTATTGCAACATCCAACAAATCGTTGCAGCATTTTCAAAAAACACAATTTGTGTATTAATTGCATGAAGGAAGGCCATTCAGTCACACGATGCACTTCGAAAAACAACTGTGCCAAATGCTCCAAAAGACACAATACACGGCTACACGTGGATACGACAACGAGCCATGTCAAGACTGACCAATCTGCATGGTCAAGTATACAACGCAATCCAACAAGCAACAAGGAAGTGATGCGATCTCCTGTGCAAAGTGATACCACTGCACTTCACACAGCAACCGGCGACATAATAGCTGAGAAGACTATCCTAGCTGCCCGCACTAATCAACTTGACTCCACCTACGTACTGTTAGGAACAGCTTTGATAGAAATGGTCAACCAAGGAGCTGTAGTACAGTGTCGAGCTATTCTTGATTCCGGGTCGCAACTAAACTTTATGACGGAAGATCTAGCAAAGAAACTGGGTGTCAGACAAGTTACAGAAGCAATGTACATCGGTGGCATTGGAGTGCATACCCAAAGGGCACAACATCGTGCAAACGGGCTTTTACGTTCAAGAGTAAACAATTTCTCAACTCGTTTGGAAGCATTTGTTCTACCCAATATTACTGCATATCAACCCGAACGCATACTCGATATCAATTCCACACAATATCCAATTGGCAGATCCAGAGTTCAATAAGCCTGGTCCGATTGAGTTTTTAATAGGTGCTGAGCTTTATTACGAGCTATTGTCCATTGGACAGATTAAGCTTGGTCCAAGCTTACCAACATTCCAAACACGACGTTTGGATTGATTTTTTCAGGAGCGATCCGAGGAAAGAAACCTGCTTTAGCGACATGTGGCATTTGCAGTGAAAATGAAAGAACCGAAAAACTCTTGGAGAAGTTTTGGTGTTGTGAATAGAAGATCAATCAATTCTTGTTGTCATCGTATTTCCGTGTTGTATCGTATTTCATAACAAACTCAGAATTATTGGGTTTGTTGTGAAAGCGTGTTACTGCGGAATATGCAGGTGACTTCCGGCTAGTCACAGCGGTGACCTGGTTCATCAAATAAAAAACAAATAAAAAAACAGAAGAATGCGCGGTGACATGGTGGCTGAAAATGCTTGAAGAAGTCAGTCTTTTTGGATTCGGCGAGAGATTAAATTATGGTTATGATACACGAGATATAAAGATAGAGATCAAATGATAGTTATTATACACGGGATATAAATATATAATTGATAGATATGTATACGTGAATAAAGTTGAAAATGATTAAGTGAAGTGTTCTTTTACTGTGTGTTACATCTGCTCAACTAGACCCGATACTTAGTGATAACAGCATCCACTCGGAGATCACAACATTATTTGGCGCAGCCGGTAGGATTGAATAGTGTGGACAAGAAACCCCAATCCTTAAACCCGGAGTTGAGTCTGACTTTGGGGTGCTATTCAATCTGCCTAGACACTGATCTTCAACGAGGGATCCAGTGGAGACTAGAGAGAGAGTAGCAAGAAAAAACACCAATTAATTCAAGTTCAAAATTTTATTCTTCCCTTACATCTTACTGGAGTAAAGCGTATGCAGAAAGACTTTTAACAGAGGAAACATCAAAACAAAAAAAACAAAAAAGTGGATGCGGTCTTATATGAAATTGGATTCAAGCAGGAGGTTTGGAAGAAAAATGTTATTACAAACAAATTTTATTGCAAACGACTAATAACACAGAAATGGGAATAATATTTAATCTGTTAAAATTTAGCCTAGTGAATTATATATTTTAGTAAGTTTCCAGAAAACAAAAAAATGGAAAAACATTAAATTTTAATTATAAAAAGAAATGGGGAGAAAATTTAGAGAAATTTACTTTTGTAGTCGCATTACAAAAAATTATGTTTAAAATTTTTTATGTGGTTTTGTTTGGTTTTGTTTTGATGAGCGTAAAGGTGTTAAATTACAGTGTTTTTTTTTCTTCGTGTTATTTCGCATATACCTAATATGTATGTATTTTTTTTTGTTGCCTTATGAATCACGCACAGTAGTAAAAATAGATAGTTGAATAAATTACATAAGAAAATATTGCGTAACTTAAAGAAAAAAAAAGCGTTCTGCTAATACTGAAACCGTGAAGAAAGGTCTCCATAAAACCATTTAAAATATAAAAAAAATATATATATATATATATATACATATATACACGTACTTGCCATTCAATTATTACACGAAGTGAACGTTATGTGGAATCCATCTCGTACAGAGTACGTCTTTGTTATGCTATATACTTTGGGTCTAGTTCTTATTCTCTCTGTCACAAACGATAAAGTACCTAATTATGCACCCTAGCAATCTGACGTACACACGATTTACTTTACCTGGTTATACAAATACCGCATAATGAGCCGAAAAAAAACTTTTATCCAGCCAATAGGAAATTTTTGGTGATTTCAATCTCACTCTTAAATATGTGCATATTCTATCTAATTAGAAAATAAAGTGAAAACTATTAACTTTTGGCCTTTATTCTTAATACTCCTAAATTTTTGCAGAATTACGAGTGTTGTTCAGCTTTGTGGTTGAATATATTTTTCCCCGTTACCTTTAACCCCCTGAATTAAGTACCACATACAGCCCAGACGAAAAGGCCAAACTACTACACATTTAAATATTAACTATCCCAACTTCCAATATAAAATTTATATTAACTCCAGTTTTCTCTCCAAGATTAAAAGTAGTAAAGTACTGTTATCACGATAAACGTGTAAATTAAAGCACGTAGAATTGTAGGACGGTTTGATAATCACCAGTAAAGAATAATAAAAAAAAAAAAAAAAACAAAAAAAAATATACTTAAATACGCTAATATACAATAGTAAACTTAACCCTTAATGTGGAATGTTAAACAATGCATCAAATGAACCGGAAGCTAGTTCGACTCCCCTTGATTTCAAGCCGAAACGAGAATTCCCGTTTTTCGTCTTAAGCTCAGCTCAAAAGCGATATTGGAAAAAGATAAACTCCTTCTCTTTTGACAACACCAGTCCAAACCATAGTTCAGATAGTTCAGAGGATACAGACACAACACCGACCGAAAAAGGTGCCAGTGGAATCTCTCAAAGTCATACCGAAATTCCTATGCCATTGAGATCAGGTCGAGTATATCACAGACGAACTAAATCCCTATCAGAATTGGGAAAAGACGGTGAAAAACAGGGTGACCATTGCAGTTCTGAAGAATTACGGGAACAACCGGAGGCAATACCACAAGACGCAAACATGGCAAATGTTGATATTTCAAAAGTGAACCAGTTAATCTTCAATAGTATACCTATTTTAACTGGGGAAATAGGCCCAAGCCTCGCACCAGAGGTAACGGTGTTCACCAATTGTTGCAAATATGTAATGAATTGCTTAACTGCCGAAGAAATTCCTATCTTTTTAACTCTACTGCCCACACGTTTTAGGGGTAGAGCAGCTACTTCCTTAGAGGGAACACAGTTCGAGAATTTCAGTGAGTTAGAATCCAAGATTCATAGCAAACTGGTGAACACAAAAAGCTATGTAGCCTTGGTAAATGAACTTCGAGTACTATATCAGATGCCCGGCGAAACATTGACAGATTTCGCAAATAAAGTCCATGCGTTATACAAAAGCTGTCTATCCCAAATTTCTCAACGATATAATGGTGAAGCCGCTACAGCAGTACAAACTGAGTTAAAAGAGACTGCGATTTATGTATTCAAAGCAGGGATAATAAATCCCACCCATAAAATGTTTCTGTTACAAGACACAAGTAATGAGTTGACCTCTGTACTTGAAAAGGCTCAAAAATTAGAGGAAGCTGAAAGACAGGCAATGTCAATAGTTCATAATCCCTTAGGCATGAGTTTAATGAATCCAATAGCTGCAAGCGGCTATTCAATGTTTCCTAACCCATCCCACAAAATGCCGAGTTCTTTCATTGAACCACAACCAAGAAATCAATATCAAGGGAGGCAGGGAAATCCAGCTCCCAGCAGGTTTGAGAATAACAGACGATATCCGAATGTAAGGTGCAGCTTCTGCAATAGAACCAATCACACATTTGCGGAATGCTTTGAAAGAAAAAAGTCAGGGTTTTGCACAAATTGCCAAAACTATGGACACGTCGCGTCGTGCAGAATTGCAGGAGAAAACCCTTTAACCAAAGACCTCAAGTAAATTCGATGCAATTCAATGAAAAAGCGAATTCACAGGTAGTAACTACGGCAAACACTCCAGATAGATGTGAGTTTTGTCAGAGAAAAGGGCACACGTTAAATAATTGCCGAGCGAAACAAGAGTGGGAGAGTAAAATACGGAAACAAACAAATAACCGGTCGGAAAACTAAAAATAGGCTGACACCGCGGAAGCCTAAAAGACGTTGAAGAAAAATGGTGTCAGCCCGCCCAAAATCCTAAGTGTTCAGTAAAATTGCCGTTGGATATAGCAGCTAGATCCACGGTCGAACTCTTAGTCGACACAGGCGCTGACGTTAGCCTTTTAAAAAAATCCACGTTGCGATCGAACACTGCTATCAACGAAAGGAATAAAACAAGCCTCAATTGTGCCTTCGGGGAAGGCGAGACGACAGGAACATGTGAGGGAAAATTCTTACTAAAGAATCCACAGACATGCGAATTCCATGTGGTCAAAGACAGCACTGAGGATAACGTTCCATATGATGGGATACTGGGCTATAACTTCCTGTCAAAGACTTGCAATGTTAAGTGCTCCAAAGGAACACTAGAATTTCCAATAACGGACACGAACAGGATGCCATTCTCAATACCACTCAGTTCTCACGCTCGTTTAGAGAAATTGAAGCGAAATAGTAGTTTCCATAGGGGTTCTGACTGCGTTAGACCGATCATAAGTCAGGAAGAAGAACCTGGCAAAAAATCGCTTACACAAAATACAGCGCCACTAAAAGAGATGAAGTTACTGAATCAGGTAACTAAGGGATGTTTTTCCAAAACGAGCGAAAACATACAAGCCAGTCGAAAGCGACTCGTAAGGTTTGAGACTAAGAAAGCAATCCACATACCTGCACGTTCAGAAAAACTGGTAAAAATCCCCACAAAAATTGATGGTGAATTTGTGTGCTTCTCAAAAGAATTGCAACCAGGTATCTTTATAGGAAACTGTCTGACAAAGTCTGTAGATAAGGAAATAACAGTTGCTCTACTTAATGTTAATGAAAGTGAACAAAGTTTAGATGTTATAGATATGGAAATAAAACCAATCTTAGATTACGACATTATTGCTTTAAAAGATTTTAGCGCGAAAACTATAACGCGTGAGCTTGCAAAGCCGCCACAACAAGAAGGTAATAAGCGCATAAAAGCAAGTGAACAAAGTAAAGTTAATGCGAGAATTAAAGCTGGTGCGTTCTGCATAAGCAATACGAATGAACACACGGCGAAGGAGCGAATTAAAATTTTGGAGGAGAAAATTTTATGGGATGATACCCTGAACAAGGAAGAAAGAAAAGCGGTGCCATGAGTACCACGATATATTCTTATTACCAGGAGATAAATTAACCTGTACTAATTCTATTAAACATGAAATCCCTATTCTACAAGATCATTCGCCTATTAATCAGAAGATGTACAGACTACCAGAGGTACAAAAAAACATAATACGAGACCAGGTGGAGGAAATGTTAAGAAATGACATTGTAACTCCGAGCACTAGTTCATGGAATTCACCCCTCCTTGTTGTTCCCAAGAAAGAAGGAGAAAATGGGGAAAAGCAATGGCGTGTTGTTGTCGATTTCCGGAAGTTGAATTCTATTACAATAGGAGATGCATTCCCACTTCCTAGGATTGAAGATATATTCGACCAACTGCGGCACTCCCGATATTTTACTACCTTAGATCTGGCTAGTGGATATCACCAAGTCTTAGTAGAGGAAAAGGATCAATCTAAAACAGCCTTTAGTACTCCACATGGACATTTTGAATTCAAACGAATGCCGTTTGGACTTAAAATGGCGCCAGCAACATTTCAACGCTTGATGAACCATGTCTTAACTGGGCTCCAAGGTTTCAAGTGTTTCGTGTACCTAGACGACATTGTCATATACGGAAGAAATCTTTTAGACCACAACAACAAGCTCCGACAGGTATTAGAAAGATTGAAATTGAACAATCTAAAACTGAAAATAGAAAAATGTAATTTCCTAAGAAAAGAAGTGATCTACTTAGGACATAAATGCTCGAGTAAAGGGGCTCTACCAGATCCCTCTAAAGTGAGTTGCGTAAAGGACTTTCCAAAGCCGAAAACAGTGAGACAAGTCCAGTCGTTCCTGGGATTAGCAAATTATTACCGAAAGTTTATACCCAATTTCTCTAAAATTGCAGAGCCACTTAATAAACTCTTGCGTAAAAATAGTTCCTTCAAATGGTCGGAGGAGTGCGAAAAGGCCTTTACAGAACTAAAAAAGGCATTAATTACTCCACCTTTATTAATATACCCAGAGTTTGACAAACCATTTATGTTAACCACAGATGCTAGTGGAGAGGCACTTGGTGCTGTTTTATCTCAGGGTGAGATTGGCCAGGACCAACCTATTGCATACGCAAGTAGGACATTGAATAAAGCGGAACGGAATTATTCCACCACTGAAAAAGAGCTATTAGCAATAGTTTGGGCAACAAGAAACTTTCGATGCTATTTATATGGACGAAAATTAACAATCTATACAGATCACAAGCCGCTTAAAGGAATCTTTAATACTAAAGATCCGACCTCCCGACTAATCCGATTCCATCATAAGCTCTCAGAGTATGAGTATAATATCTAATATAAGCCGGGGAGATACAATAAGAACGCAGATGCATTAAGCAGAATACCCAGCGATAATAGTGAGCAACCTTTGAACAACAACGTTATCAAAGGAACAAATGATAGAGATAGCGCGTATAACGAAACCGAAGAACTTAATAACACTAAAATAATTACAAGAGCGCAAGTCCATCGTGGAATAGGCTCGGAGACTAGTGAAAAAGACAAGAAATTATGTCTCGCAGTAACTAGATCTAGGTCTAAAGCTAATAATAATGTAACCCAAATTGAAGATATACTTCCCACAACCCCTAAAAAGGAAACTGTGAATGAACGAGACTCCGAAACTAATTCCATTAGTTCAACAGAGTCGATAGAAGAAGAAAATGTGCAAATTTTAGGTAACCGGAATGATATTGATACCATTCTTCGTGATTACCATAATGCACCACTAGGCGGACATCTGGGAATTTATAAAACATATAAACGTATAAGAAAAAGCTACAAATGGAAAGGTATGTTAAGGGATATTCATAAGTTTATTAAACAATGTGTTAAATGTAGTAGGAATAAACATAGTAAAAATACAAAAATGCCTATGGTAATTAGTTCTGTCGCCGAGAAACCCTTTGACAAAGTATATATCGATATTGTAGGTCCTTTGCCAGAAACTCAGAATGGCCATAAATACATTCTCACACTTTTGGATGACACAACCCGAATATTTGACTGCGTGCCACTGCTAAACGGAGAAGCATCTACTGTAGCCAACGGATTCTACAAGCTGATGTTGAAATATAAGATCCCAAAAGCAGTAGTTACCGATCAGGGTGCAAACTTTACTAGCGATCTATTCAAGCGGCTATGCAGGCTATTTAGGGTTAGGAAACTTCAGACAACTGCATATCATCCTCAGGCAAACGGAGCACTGGAAAGAGTACACGGGCCTTTGATTGAATACTTAAAAAACATAGTGGATGAAAACATTACAGAGTGGGACCAATGGCTTGAAGAAGCAGTCCATGTACGTAACCATGCACCACATGTTGGGGGAAGCATACTCCAACGGAAGCGCTATGGGGTTTCTATGACCCACCCCCTAATAATCTCAAAAGGAACCCCGAACCTCTATACAATTACGATGATTACGTGTGCCAGAGGAAAAGGAGAATGCAAGTGCTCCACCAAAAGGTTAGGGAAGAACTACTTAAGAGCAAAGTAAAGTCCAAACAATATTACGACAGGAATGCAAAAATAGTTAAATTTCATGTAGGTGACCAAGTTCTGCTAAGAAATCCCAGTAAAAAACACAAACTATCGCCAAACTGGACAGGACCGTATGAAATCAAAAGAATAGATAGCGAAGTAAACTGTACCCTGCAAATTGCGCGAAAATTAAGAAGAGTCCACAATAATAGACTAAAATTATTTTAGCCTAAACAAACAAACAAACAAAAATATTGATACTGAGGACCGTTAACTAAAATTATTATTATCTACAGATGATGCTGCTGTGGTTGTGCATAATCATACTGATATCTGGAATAACCGCACAAGTGGACGTGACCTCACTCCAGCCCACTGGCGTGGTATTCGAACCACTGACACCAACATACCTATATTCCCAAACTTGGACCATTTACACGCAAATTCGGATGATTCAAGAAACCGAAGCCTTGGGATTCATCGAAAAGTGCGAGACAACAATGAAAGATCTTTGCAAACAGCTAGAAACCTTTGTAGAAGTAGAATCGTGTCGTGTCTGGGACGAAGAATTAACCAAGCAAGTAAGAAAGATTAGAAATAGATTATGGGACATAAACTTGTATATGCAAACCAGGGAAAAGCGAGCTTTAGCTGACATAGTAGGTAGGGCCAGTAAATTTCTGTTTGGAACTATGGACGATAGTGACGCTCAGGAGATATATACCAAGTTAGATAATTTAGACAAACAAAACTCCGAAAATGTTCATTTAATGGAAAAGCAAATAAGTATTGTAAAATCTAATTTCAATGAAGTCCATCATGCTTTCGCGAATCTAACCATAGAACAAGAAAATTTAGGGGAGCGATTTAATAAACTGGTGGATAGTTTTATAAATTACACCAAAATAACGAAAACTGAAATAAGAAATGTGCACATTAAGACAGACATCAATGCAATGCTAATCTACATATTACACCAACTTCAACAAATATACCAAAGAATAACAAATGAATTTACAATAATAAATGCTTTACACCAACACACACTGCATCCCCTCATATTATCGGCAAGAGATATAGCGGAAACATACACAGAGATAAGTCAAAAAGGGCTGACCAATATCCTCGTAGACTTTAAAATTATGAATCAAATAGTCCAGACTGACTCCATACAGGTGAAAAATAAGCAATTTATTAGGATACTTCTACCACTCCCCGAAAACATTATGTATACCCTTAATAAGATCTACATACTTCCCACTTCCATTACAACCGAAACGTCGGCAATTCTTGAAATTGAATCGGATTACCTCCTAAATAACACCCAAGCTCATCAATATATAGAAATGTCAGATAGAGACTTCAAAGAGCACTGTAAAAAACCACCTCCATCAAGGGTGCCCTACACATCTGTTTCCAGTCACAACCCAAAAGATTAACAGTCAACAGATCAAACTGTATTGCGAACCTGTTCAATAATCCCTTATCTGAACCGGCCATTTGTGGACACAGAATCATAGGGAACACCCCTAATGTACTTACAAAAATGGTAAGGCAGAACACTTGGTTGTTTGTATTCCCTCAAACCAGTATATTGCTTACGAATTGCAGCAATCACTTTGGCCACATAACGCTGAACGGAACTGGAATTCTTTCTCTCAAACAACCCTGTACTTACACTCTAGCGGAACACGAAATACCATTCGAAACTAGTTTCAGCCACTACTCGGCGATACACCAACCCGATCCTTTTAACGTACCTAAAATATTGATAGACCCGATCTCTATCAAAAACAAGATGCCAAAAGTAATGTGAGTTTAAAAGTAAACACCCACGGAAATCATAATTTAGCACTTTTTAACGAAAGTCAAGATTTACAAGATTTGGAAAAGGAAATAGATCTGGTGAAGACAAGAAGGGAAAGACAGAGAGTGCAAATCCAAACGCACACCAATACTGGAATAATCGCAATTCTTGTCACAATCATTCTCGGATGCATAATCCTAAAATGCTTACGACGATTGAAGAGGGAAGAACCCACCTTAGCGCGATCCAATCTCGTAATCTTGCACCCTACTTCTCAAGGTAAAGGTAAAGCCCCGAACGAAACAATAAGATCAACTAAATTGCCTGAAATAAAAACGGCAGATGTACCCACAAAGATAGAACCAATCCCAACACCCATAGAACTTCCTACCGAAAAATCGCCCAAATGTTCTGTGAATACAAATCAAATAAAGCCAATCGTATATGAGGTTTAATAACTGGATCCAAAGAAATTATAAAAAAAAAACAAAAATAATAATTACGTGGGATAAGTATGTATAAGCTGTAGCAAACAAACATTCATTCTAGACCTTACTTCTCGCGCTGCCTACAAAAACTAAAAATAACTAATGAAGTATGTACATATATGACATAAAAATGAGACAACAAAGAAAAGTAGATAAAATATACTTCTTATGTACGTAAGTTGATGTTGATATAAAAAAAAAAAAATTTTCATTAAATTACCTTTATTTGTATAAAAAAAAAAATGTCTGTTTTATCGATAATAAAACAAAAATATATATATATATATATTAACTTATAGAAGGAGAAGTTTAGTTACTGTTTTACTTAAGTAGTAGTATACATATGTCTGTTTTATCGATAATAAAACAAAAATATATATATATATATATATTAACTTATAGAAGGAGAAGTTTAGTTACTGTTTTACTTAACAACAGCAAAATGTATGTTTAATTTTGTTCTGAAAAAGAAAATGTTCAAAAAACAAAGGGACTTATGAAAATATTATTAGGATTGTAATTGTGTTACGTAATAATTATAATGTTACTTAGCCTTTAATTTGTTAATTTAAAGTAGGTATACATGCTTATACACTTAGCTTTAAGTCTTTCGTTTCTGAAAAATATTTAAAAAAAAAACAAAAGGTTTAATTATGTAACCAAAGACTGCCTTCAGTAATAGCGGTTTCATACTTCCACGTCATCTCGTTAACTCCTCGATTCCGACTTCATAAAGGGGGAGGAATGTTGTGAATAGAAGATCAATCAATTCTTGTTGTCAAAATAAATAAATCAATTAATCTGTGTGAAACAAGAATTGGTTGACATCGCTTCTTGACTAGGTCATTGTTGTGTGGCGAAAAGCAAGATCTTACACAATAAATGCAAACAGGTCTTGCCCAAACGGTGGCACTGTTAAAAGTTGCAGTGTATCGTATTTCATAACAAACTCAGAATTATTGGGTTTGTTGTGAAAGCGTGTTACTGCGGAATATGCAGGTGACTTCCGGCTAGTCACAGCGGTGACCTGGTTCATCAAATAAAAAATAAATAAAAAAACAGAAGAATGCGCGGTGACATGGTGGCTGAAAATGCTTGAAGAAGTCAGTCTTTTTGGATTCGGCGAGAGATTAAATTATGGTTATGATACACGAGATATAAATGTATAATTGATAGAGATCAAATGATAGTTATTATACACGGGATATAAATATATAATTGATAGATATGTATACGTGAATAAAGTTGAAAATGATTAAGTGAAGTGTTCTTTTACTGTGTGTTACATCTGCTCAACTAGACCCGATACTTAGTGATAACAGCATCCACTCGGAGATCACAACATTGGAAGCTAGAAGAAATTAATTCTTCGGGCGAATGCTCAAACCTAACAGCAACAGAACAGAAATGCGTAAATCATTTCAATCAGAATGTCAAAAGAACCAGAGAAGGAAGATTTATTGTGAAATTACCATTTTTAAATGATTCAACGAAACTAGGAGAATCCAGGGACATCGCTTTCAAAGATTTCTCTCACTAAAACGAAAATTCAGCAGACACCCTACGATAAGGGACGCAATACGTTGAATTCATGAATGAATATTGCAGACTCGGGCATATGAAGGAAGTAAACCCTACTGAGATCAACAAGCAGCATTATTTCTTACCACAGTATTGTGTGCTAAAGCCTGACAGTAACACCACCAAGCTCAGAGTGGTGTTTGATGCATCGGCAAAAACTTCATCTAATATACCGTTAAATGATATCCTACACAAGGGTCCCACTACTCAATATGAATTATTTTCGATTCTTATCCAATTTTGGTAGCCTGACAAAATTCGTGTTCACGGCTGACATCGAAAAGATGTATCGGCAAGTTCTACCTGATGAAAACGATCAAAACTATCAGCTGATCCTTTGGAGCGACAATCCAAATACACCGTTGAAAACCTTCAGACTTTGCACAGTTACATACGGATTAACCTCAGCTCCATTTTTGGCAACAAAATGTCTGCAGTCTTTAGCAGACACGGAGAGAGAACGGTTCCCATTGGGCGCAGAAGTTTTGAAACGGGACTTTTACGTCGACGATGTAATGACCGGATCTAACAGCTTATCTGAGTCCAAGGAAATCCAACGACAATTAAAGAATTTACTTCAGTCCGCAGGTTTCAATCTGCGGAAGTGGTGTTCAAATCACTCACAATTACTTCAAAACATTCCAAACGATGACATTGCACTAGAGCTCAACTTTAATGAGGAATCGGAAGAACATATCAAAACGCTTGGCCTGACCTGGCTACCAAAAACAGATGCCTTTGCAATAAAAACAGCCTGGCAAGACACCAAACGGATTACCAAGCGAACTATATTGTCTGACATTGCCCACATATTCGATCCTCTAGGCTTCGTGAATCCCGTGACTGTAACGGCAAAGATTTTCATACAGAAACTATGGTCGCTAAAGCTGGACTGGGATGCAGCCATACCCACTGAAATGCACACAACCTGGCTTAAGTTTCGAGAAGATCTAAAGCAACTGAGCGAAATCAACATTCCAAGACATGTTGCCTCAACTCAACAGCCAAGTTCAGTACAAATTCATGCGTTCTTCGACGCATCTGAACGAGCCTATGGAGCTGCAATTTATGTCAGATCAATATCGCAAGATGGGATTGTCGTAGTACGATTATTATGGGCCAAGTCCAAAGTGGCACCCATAAAAACTACAACACTACCTCAACTTGAGCTATGCGCCGCAAAATTAGCTCAACGTGTTGTAAGAGATATGAAGTTGAATAGTCAAAAGATCTACTATTGGACAGATTCAGAGATCGTTCTCGCGTTCGTCGCCAATAGAGTAGCTTCTATTCAGAGGCAAACGAACACAGAGCAATGGCGACATTTGAAATCCGCTGAAAATCCGCAGACCTCGTATCCCGTGGAATACCCCCAGAGAAATTGAAGAACTGCAACATTTGGTTTTATGGACCACCATTTTTACATGGCTCAGACCGGATTTGGCCGTCTAACTATTACAAGGTGGACACTGATCTGGAAAAGAAAAAATCTAAGATCGTATTAACCGCCTCAAGAGAATGCTCACCATTCAGCAGTGTCATCAAGCACGCAAATTCAAGCAAGAGCCTGCAGAGAATAATGGCATACATTCTAAGATTTATTTATAATGCAAAGCCGAAAAATCAACATAAAAGAAGCGAGTCTTCAGTAAGCATTCAGGAATTAGATGAAGCGCTCGTAATCTTAAAAGAGGCACAACAAGAAGGATTCATGGATGATATCAACCAACTAAATCGAACTGGAACGGTTAACAATAGTAGTTCATTAAACAGCCTCGCAGCCATCATTGGCGAGAAAGATATGATACGAGTAGGAGGAAGGCTAGAACACTCAAATCTATCATACGAGTCAAAACATCCAATACTGCTGCCTTGTGCTCACCCAGTCACCAAGCTACTAATGACAGACATTCATAACAGCAACCTTCATGCTGGCCCCCAAACCTTACTGGCACTTACACGACAAAGGTTTTGGCCAATCAGGGAGAAGACTATTGCCAGATCGATCGTGCAGAACTGTGTTCGTTGCAAAAAGGTCAAGCCCAAGCTCATGACTCAGTTAATGGGAAATCTCCCCGCAGCCAGAGTTCAACCCGGTAGACCATTTATAAATTCCGAAGTGAACTTTTGCGGCCCCATTTTGACACTTCAAATTAAGAGGGAAACGCCCTCAAAAATCATATATCGCAGTATTCTGCTGTTTCGCTACAAAGGCGACGCATCTAGAAGTGGTGAGCGATCTGACGACAGAAGGATTTCTCGGGGCACTTAAGCGGTTTATAGCGAGACGAGGGCATTGTCTGAACTTATATTGTGACAACGCCACAAACTTCGTAGCAGCCAGAAATGAGCTGAATGAGCTTCAAGACATCATACACGCAAATAGATCTCAAGAGAAGATTACTTCAATGTGCCAGGGAAAGGGTATGGAGTTCCGTTTCATCCCACCACGCCCCCCACATTTCGGTGGATTATGGGAAGCAGCACACTCACATCGGAGATCGAAGCCATAATGAATTCGAGGCCAATAACCCCGTTATCGTCCAATCCGAATGATCTGACAGCATTAACACCTGGACACTTTCTTGTGGGGGAGCCCCTGACTTCAAGAATTGATCCACATTCAAGTACACAACAAGTGGGCCACCGGGAAGATGTAAAATGCTGTCGCATATAAGGCACGAATTTTGGCGTCGATGGTCTCACGAATACCTATTTGAGCTGCAGCAAAGACACAAGTGGAAGCAGCAATCCGTGAACGCTCGCCCTGGCATGATGGTGTTAATCAAAGAAGATAATTTGCCTCCCCTCAGATGGCAGCTCGGAAGGATTACCCAAGCAATTCAGGGGAAGGACGGCTTGGTTCGAGTTGCTGACGTCAAAACCACGTCTGGAACTCTTAGAAGCCCTATACATAAACTGGCACCTTTGCCAGTAGGTGATAAAGATGACGTACGAGCGAATGAAATACAGGAAAGGTTTCCGAGACGGAGAGCTGACAAAGATCAAGGCAGGTCCAGGACCTGCCAAAATGTCACGACATTCGGCAAGCTCTGCACTCACCACGCTCCTATTCACGTGTCTCATATTGTCGATTCTAGGAAATTCGCCAGTAGAAATATCGCCGTTTAAATCTCAGCCGGGCATATATATCGAAAACTTAGGCTCTACCCATTTGATCTCTAATGAGTGGAATCTAGTGGTGTACTACGGCTTGGACAATTATTGGAAGGAATTCAACAGCATTAGTAATGGCACCAACAAACTACAAAAGATCCGTAACATCTCAACAGACACATTCTACTGCTCGCTGATTTTGAAGCAATTCACGATCCTACAGAACGAATTGATCAGCAATAATGAACTACTCTTATCAAATCCAAGGAAACGTAGTGCTAGAGCCCCATTGGATATAGTAGGGAATATAGCCAACTCTCTATTTGGAGTCCTTGACTCTAAATATGCAGAAAAGATGGCCTCCACTATTAACAATATCAGAAACAACGAGGATCATTTGTTGAGCTTAATAAAAAATCAAACATCCTTAATTGATTCTACTGCCAACATTTTGAAAAAGGACGAAGAAATCATCAGGCACCAGTTCAATGAGGTAGATTTTCGGCTACGTCAAATAATCAATAACATCAACAACATCACAGAAGAGCTTCATCAGCAAAGACTAACACAGCTATTTATGTCATCAGCCATACAGTTAACGTTAATGACATCAGCTTATCGAAGCGTGCAGACTACCATGCTAGACGTGATCATAGACACACATCACGGCAAGATAAATCCTCAGCCACTTTCTCCGAGACAGTTAAAAAAAGAACTAATTACAATAAAGGACCATTTACCAGCGACTTTAATAATCCCAGGTAATAGCGAAACTTTGACTCAGATCTACAGTTTAATGACTATAGAAAGTCGAGTCGCCGACAAATACGTAAACCATGGAAAGGGCTACTTACATGTGTAAACAGAAACACCCTACATACAGAAGGGGAGCGAACATCAGCGGCTGTGAAATGAGTTTCATAAATCAGGGAACACCTTCACAAAACTGTCAGTTAATGGAGACTGAAAACAGTCCCAAGTGGATATGATTATTTAATCCCAACCGATGGATTTACTCATTAAATGAAAAAAAACGTCAATAAATGTGGTATGCCAAAAAACTGTATCAACGCAGATGCTTGAAGGATCTGGAATTCTGCAAATCCAGAGCAATTGCGCAATAAAGCAAGAGCTCATTACAATTCAAGCCCAATATTTACCCGAGCGCGATGCTAACATCACTTCTGCCAACGGCTGAAAGAAATGCAGCACAGCCTTATACGCTATCAAGCTCACTCGGATGAGCTCAAAAAATTGAGCGAGGGTATTGCCGAACTACAAAGAAACCAACAGTTACCAAACGAAATCAAGCCAGTCGATGTTCATCATTTCACCTTGGGCTACTCAGCACTTGTCATTGGACTACTTATTGCCGCCTGCTTGATATAAAGGTGTGCAAAACAAAAATGCAGCAAGTCTGGACTGAGCAAAGCAATACTCACAAGGAGTTCTGGAGAGCCTTTCACAATGATGAGGAAGTTTGAACAAGCTGATCAACGCGGGGAAGATGTTCAGGCAGCATAACATACATACATAGCATACATACATACAACAACGCATTTATTTATTCCATGCAATAATTTCCATATAATTTAGTCATAATATAATATGTTAAATTTCTTGCATTCTTGCATGTCTTCAATTCAAAGTATCACAATAATTTTGTATATTCAGCAATTATAAAAAATATTCCATTAATTGTAAATAAGTTCAATTTACTCGATTTGGAAATGTCAGCATTTTTTCGCACAAATAAATTTTTAGCAGTATTAAATTTCGTCTGGAAAATCTTACCGGCGCGACTAAAAATGTACAATCAATCGCTTATTTGTAATAATCAGCAAATTGATAACATAAAAAGCCGATAATTGAAAATAAAGCATTCATTTTGATTTTCAATAGAAAATTGTGTTTTTACTGTACGTCGTCTCTATTTCATACACCGCGCTAATTATAGGCAGTGTAATCAGCAGTTCAAACAGTGTAACGGTCCAAGAACACTTGCACAATTCCTCAAGGTACTGGTCCATGAACCAGTGCCATATCTAAACTACGACAAAAGTCCAAGTACAAGAACTTGTACTCTAGCGGAGAACAAAAGAGTTCCTTCGCTATACAAACAAAATCTAAATGGCATACTAAGTTTGATATTCCGTTTGTAACGCACAGAAAAAATGCTAGTAGAGAAAATTAAAAGTCATTTTGATTTTTGCATATCCGTCTGTCCGTCCGTGCGCACGATAACTCGAGAACGCGTGTACTTAGAGAGCTGAAATTATGTACGCGACCTTTAAAAATAAAAGGTAAAATTAAGTTCGAAAATGAGACAAATCGGGCAACTCCTTCGTGTGGCTGCCATACAAAAGTTTCGTTTTCCACTATATATTTGTATACAGCCTGAGAATCCGTTGACATAGAGAGCTGAAATTTGGTAGAGTGTCTTCATAGTAATAGCAAATAAAATTAAGAAAATGGAACAAATCGGGAAAGCCATTCTTGGTGTTGCGATATAAAAAATTAGGTTTTTTACGGATACTGTGAAAACTATCATTCCTAAACATTTCTATTGTACTAAAAACTTCTTCAGAATATGAAATCCTATAAAATTGGTTATAATCATTTTATATGTCCGACGAGCCGTTTAGAAATATATGCGAAAAACCACTGCAAAAATCAAAATTGCTCAAATGGGTGACCATACGAAATTTTTTTTTTTTTTTTTGGACTATCAGATCCAGTTTAACACAAGCTCGCTGCATGGACACGTTTAATAAATAAACGTCTCAACAATACATGCGTTTCATCACTTAGTCGGTGTTAGTATTAGTATGTTAAAGTAAACATAACCCAAACACCGAATGAGATGACATGCAATGCAACATGGAAACAGAAAATTAAGTATTAAATAGACGTTTTTTTAAAACATGCTTGGATATGCCAACGTCGAAATGCTCAGCCTTAATATTAACAACAATACACATGCGATTGATGGGTACATACTTACATACGTACATACTTTAGTTGGATCTTGCGGAGTTAACATGCAACAGAGGTAACCTTCTCAGATTGTGCCCACTATCACGGAAAGAGATTTTGCTAAGTAGTAGGGGAGAATCAATATTCGCGTTTAAGAGTTGATGCACAAAAGTTACATCGGCAACCATGCGACGTTTTTCAAGGGAGTGCATATTCAAAAGCTTCAAGCGATCCTCATAAGGGGGAAGAATCAATGAATTATTCCAGGGTAGGTGCCTAAGAGCGAAGCGCAGGAAGTTCCGCTGAACAGACTCGATGCGGTCGATGTGTGTACCGTAAAATGGAGACCAGACCTGGCTAGCGTATTCAAGGAGAGGTCTCACAAAACAAGTGTACAAACGCAATGTTATGGTGGGATTCGAGAATTCTCGAGACCAACGTTTGATAAAGCCCAGCATAGAGTTACTCTTAGATACCATGTAGTTAATGTGAGGGATAAAATTCAATCTATGGTCACATTTGACACCCAAATCACAAACAGCACCCTCGCGACGGCGAATCGTGGAATCCTAGAACACATAATCATAAGTGATCGGTTTCTGATTCCTGTGGAAAGTCATAACCTCACATTTGTCGATATTGAGAGCCAAATTATTGTTTTTGCACCAAACGTAAAACTTGTGAAGTTCATCCTGTATAAGTTCACAATCGTTAACAGATTTAATCTGAGCGAAAAGTTTAATATCGTCAGCATAAATCAATACTTTGCAGTGCCTCACAACAGAGACAATGTCGTCAATAGATAGAATAAAAAACAACGGGCCCAAGTGACTCCCTTGAGGTACTCCGGGCGAAGCTTTCAGGACTCTAGAGATGGAATGACGGAATAATATTTGATATGTTCTGTTATTCAAATAAGACTCCGTCCATTTTATAAATGTTGGGTGAAACCCATACTTTTCCATTTTAAAGAGTATCACGGAGTGAGATAACTTGTCGAACGCTTTACTAAAGTCAGTATAAATACAATCCGTCTGATAACCTTTTGCAAACCCGCCAATGGCATCCGAGACAAATTCCAACAGGTTAGTGGTTGTAGACCTGCCCGAAATAAACCCATGCTGGTTTGAAGAAAGAAAATTCTTGCAGGAAATTGATAGCTGAGAGTAAATAATAGATTCGAATAATTTTGGCATACAAGACAATTTTGCGATAGGCCTATAGTTAGAAATATCACTTTTACTACCTTTTTTGTGGATAGGTATGATAAAAGAATTTTTCCATAGCTGAGGAAAACAACCACTATTAATTGATTTTTGGAAAATAATTCTCAGCGGAGCTGTAAGGGCATGGCAACATGACTTATAGAAAGCTGGAGGGATGCTATCAGGGCCCGTTGTGAAGTCATTTGGAAGGCCGTTAATATGATCAAGTATATCCTCTTGCGCAATTGTAGGGATAGTGAATGAAACATTATGAGAATCGTTCATATGACTAAAGTTGTCATTTCGAGGAAGGAAATTTGACGAAGAAAATGCATTGTCAAAAAATGAAGCAAACATATTGCAAATGTCAGATGAATCATCACTAGCAGAATTTTGGTACCTCATGGTATTTCATACGGTCATTCATCTACAGGGTATCTTAAGAATTGGTCTTAGACCAATTTTGGCTTTTTTACGTGTTATATTTTGTTTCGACTGTACACAGTGCGATTCAAAATGAAAGTTTTAACTTTTTCAAAGAATAAATAGTTGATACTGGAATCAGTGCTCAAAGTATTTATCTCTCTACTCGCAAACTAGTTATTGAGTCTGTATCTACTCAGGGTTCAAATTTTTAATAATTAACTTTTTGTTTATTATTATTAGAGACTGTAATTAGTGCTCTAAATTTTTTCTTTCCCAGATAATTGCTTTTTAACATAGGCATGTCCGTAGAGGCAAGCGCTCCAATGCTGCTGCTAAGAAGCGCTCTAAATAATGGCCGAAGAAGTTTTTTGAGTTTTTTCGAAAGCTTTAATAAGATTTTTGGATAATCATCGCAGTGCTTCTTCCTTAATCTCATAAGAAGCCTTCAAAAGTGCGTCCTGAGAACAGCATTGAAGCGCTTGCGCTTGCTTGTGATTATTTGTGGTATTACATTTTTTTGAAATTGATTGAATATATTACATATATATAAATTATATTATTGTCGATTTTGGCAACAGAAAGACTCTTTGGAAAGTTACAGCTAAGTTTAAAAACACATTGGGCGCGTTCACTGCCATTTTGGTAGCGTAGTCCTACTCGTTGTCGTAGTGTAGTTCTGTCAAACCGACTACGATCGACTATCCTCCTGAGCGTAGTCGACTATTTGGTACATTCAAGGTGCGGAGTGAACGATAGTCGTAGTCAAGCGTAGTCGTTTACTGTCAAAATTGGCGGAGTGAACGCTATGCCTATGGTAATTAGTTCTGTCGCCGAGAAACCCTTTGACAAAGTATATATCGATATTGTAGGTCCTTTGCCAGAAACTCAGAATGGCCATAAATACATTCTCACACTTTTGGATGACACAACCCGAATATTTGACTGCGTGCCACTGCTAAACGGAGAAGCATCTACTGTAGCCAACGGATTCTACAAGCTGATGTTGAAATATAAGATCCCAAAAGCAGTAGTTACCGATCAGGGTGCAAACTTTACTAGCGATCTATTCAAGCGGCTATGCAGGCTATTTAGGGTTAGGAAACTTCAGACAACTGCATATCATCCTCAGGCAAACGGAGCACTGGAAAGAGTACACGGGCTTTTGATTGAATACTTAAAAAACATAGTGGATGAAAACATTACAGAGTGGGACCAATGGCTTGAAGAAGCAGTCCATGTACGTAACCATGCACCACATGTTGGGGGAAGCATACTCCAACGGAAGCGCTATGGGGTTTCTATGACCCACCCCCTAATAATCTCAAAAGGAACCCCGAACCTCTATACAATTACGATGATTACGTGTGTCAGAGGAAAAGGAGAATGCAAGTGCTCCACCAAAAGGTTAGGGAAGAACTACTTAAGAGCAAAGTAAAGTCCAAACAATATTACGACAGGAATGCAAAAATAGTTAAATTTCATGTAGGTGACCAAGTTCTGCTAAGAAATCCCAGTAAAAAACACAAACTATCGCCAAACTGGACAGGACCGTATGAAATCAAAAGAATAGATAGCGAAGTAAACTGTACCCTGCAAATTGCGCGAAAATTAAGAAGAATCCACAATAATAGACTAAAATTATTTTAGCCTAAACAAACAAACAAACAAAAATATTGATACTGAGGACCGTTAACTAAAATTATTATTATCTACAGATGATGCTGCTGTGGTTGTGCATAATCATACTGATATCTGGAATAACCGCACAAGTGGACGTGACCTCACTCCAGCCCACTGGCGTGGTATTCGAACCTCTGACACCAACATACCTATATTCCCAAACTTGGACCATTTACACGCAAATTCGGATGATTCAAGAAACCGAAGCCTTGGGATTCATCGAAAAGTGCGAGACAACAATGAAAGATCTTTGCAAACAGCTAGAAACCTTTGTAGAAGTAGAATCGTGTCGTGTCTGGGACGAAGAATTAACCAAGCAAGTAAGAAAGATTAGAAATAGATTATGGGACATAAACTTGTATATGCAAACCAGGGAAAAGCGAGCTTTAGCTGACATAGTAGGTAGGGCCAGTAAATTTCTGTTTGGAACTATGGACGATAGTGACGCTCAGGAGATATATACCAAGTTAGATAATTTAGACAAACAAAACTCCGAAAATGTTCATTTAATGGAAAAGCAAATAAGTATTGTAAAATCTAATTTCAATGAAGTCCATCATGCTTTCGCGAATCTAACCATAGAACAAGAAAATTTAGGGGAGCGATTTAATAAACTGGTGGATAGTTTTATAAATTACACCAAAATAACGAAAACTGAAATAAGAAATGTGCACATTAAGACAGACATCAATGCAATGCTAATCTACATATTACACCAACTTCAACAAATATAGCAAAGAATAACAAATGAATTTACAATAATAAATGCTTTACACCAACACACACTGCATCCCCTCATATTATCGGCAAGAGATATAGCGGAAACATACACAGAGATAAGTCAAAAAGGGCTGACCAATATCCTCGTAGTCTTTAAAATTATGAATCAAATAGTCCAGACTGACTCCATACAGGTGAAAAATAAGCAATTTATTAGGATACTTCTACCACTCCCCGAAAACATTATGTATACCCTTAATAAGATCTACATACTTCCCACTTCCATTACAACCGAAACGTCGGCAATTCTTGAAATTGAATCGGATTACCTCCTAAATAACACCCAAGCTCATCAATATATAGAAATGTCAGATAGAGACTTCAAAGAGCACTGTAAAAAATCCACCTCCACCAAGGGTGCCCTACACATCTGTTTCCAGTCACAACCCAAAAGATTAACAGTCAACAGATCAAACTGTATTGCGAACCTGTTCAATAATCCCTTATCTGAACCGGCCATTTGTGGACACAGAATCATAGGGAACACCCCTAATGTACTTACAAAAATGGTAAGGCAGAACACTTGGTTGTTTGTATTCCCTCAAACCAGTATATTGCTTACGAATTGCAGCAATCACTTTGGCCACATAACGCTGAACGGAACTGGAATTCTTTCTCTCAAACAACCCTGTACTTACACTCTAGCGGAACACGAAATACCATTCGAAACTAGTTTCAGCCACTACTCGGCGATACACCAACCCGATCCTTTTAACGTACCTAAAATATTGATAGACCCGATCTCTATCAAAAACAAGATGCCAAAAGTAATGTGAGTTTAAAAGTAAACACCCACGGAAATCATAATTTAGCACTTTTTAACGAAAGTCAAGATTTACAAGATTTGGAAAAGGAAATAGATCTGGTGAAGACAAGAAGGGAAAGACAGAGAGTGCAAATCCAAACGCACACCAATACTGGAATAATCGCAATTCTTGTCACAATCATTCTCGGATGCATAATCCTAAAATGCTTACGACGATTGAAGAGGGAAGAACCCACCTTAGCGCGATCCAATCTCGTAATCTTGCACCCTACTTCTCAAGGTAAAGGTAAAGCCCCGAACGAAACAATAAGATCAACTAAATTGCCTGAAATAAAAACGGCAGATGTACCCACAAAGATAGAACCAATCCCAACACCCATAGAACTTCCTACCGAAAAATCGCCCAAATGTTCTGTGAATACAAATCAAATAAAGCCAATCGTATATGAGGTTTAATAACTGGATCCAAAGAAATTATAAAAAAAAAACAAAAATAATAATTACGTGGGATAAGTATGTATAAGCTGTAGCAAACAAACATTCATTCTAGACCTTACTTCTCGCGCTGCCTACAAAAACTAAAAATAACTAATGAAGTATGTACATATATGACATAAAAATGAGACAACAAAGAAAAGTAGATAAAATATACTTCTTATGTACGTAAGTTGATAGTTGATATATAAAAAAAAAAAAATTTTCATTAAATTACCTTTATTTGTATAAAAAAAAAAAATGTCTGTTTTATCGATAATAAAACAAAAATATATATATATATATATTAACTTATAGAAGGAGAAGTTTAGTTACTGTTTTACTTAAGTAGTAGTATACATATGTCTGTTTTATCGATAATAAAACAAAAATATATATATATATATATATTAACTTATAGAAGGAGAAGTTTAGTTACTGTTTTACTTAACAACAGCAAAATGTATGTTTAATTTTGTTCTGAAAAAGAAAATGTTCAAAAAACAAAGGGACTTATGAAAATATTATTAGGATTGTAATTGTGTTACGTAATAATTATAATGTTACTTAGCCTTTAATTTGTTAATTTAAAGTAGGTATACATGCTTATACACTTAGCTTTAAGTCTTTCGTTTCTGAAAAATATTTAAAAAAAAAACAAAAGGTTTAATTATGTAACCAAAGACTGCCTTCAGTAATAGCGGTTTCATACTTCCACGTCATCTCGTTAACTCCTCGATTCCGACTTCATAAAGGGGGAGGAATGTTGTGAATAGAAGATCAATCAATTCTTGTTGTCAAAATAAATAAATCAATTAATCTGTGTGAAACAAGAATTGGTTGACATCGCTTCTTGACTAGGTCATTGTTGTGTGGCGAAAAGCAAGATCTTACACAATAAATGCAAACAGGTCTTGCCCAAACGGTGGCACTGTTAAAAGTTGCAGTGTATCGTATTTCATAACAAACTCAGAATTATTGGGTTTGTTGTGAAAGCGTGTTACTACGGAATATGCAGGTGACTTCCGGCTAGTCACAGCGGTGACCTGGTTCATCAAATAAAAAATAAATAAAAAAACAGAAGAATGCGCGGTGACATGGTGGCTGAAAATGCTTGAAGAAGTCAGTCTTTTTGGATTCGGCGAGAGATTAAATTATGGTTATGATACACGAGATATAAATGTATAATTGATAGAGATCAAATGATAGTTATTATACACGGGATATAAATATATAATTGATAGATATGTATACGTGAATAAAGTTGAAAATGATTAAGTGAAGTGTTCTTTTACTGTGTGTTACATCTGCTCAACTAGACCCGATACTTAGTGATAACAGCATCCACTCGGAGATCACAACATTGGAAGCTAGAAGAAATTAATTCTTCGGGCGAATGCTCAAACCTAACAGCAACAGAACAGAAATGCGTAAATCATTTCAATCAGAATGTCAAAAGAACCAGAGAAGGAAGATTTATTGTGAAATTACCATTTTTAAATGATTCAACGAAACTAGGAGAATCCAGGGACATCGCTTTCAAAGATTTCTCTCACTAAAACGAAAATTCAGCAGACACCCTACGATAAGGGACGCAATACGTTGAATTCATGAATGAATATTGCAGACTCGGGCATATGAAGGAAGTAAACCCTACTGAGATCAACAAGCAGCATTATTTCTTACCACAGTATTGTGTGCTAAAGCCTGACAGTAACACCACCAAGCTCAGAGTGGTGTTTGATGCATCGGCAAAAACTTCATCTAATATACCGTTAAATGATATCCTACACAAGGGTCCCACTACTCAATATGAATTATTTTCGATTCTTATCCAATTTTGGTAGCCTGACAAAATTCGTGTTCACGGCTGACATCGAAAAGATGTATCGGCAAGTTCTACCTGATGAAAACGATCAAAACTATCAGCTGATCCTTTGGAGCGACAATCCAAATACACCGTTGAAAACCTTCAGACTTTGCACAGTTACATACGGATTAACCTCAGCTCCATTTTTGGCAACAAAATGTCTGCAGTCTTTAGCAGACACGGAGAGAGAACGGTTCCCATTGGGCGCAGAAGTTTTGAAACGGGACTTTTACGTCGACGATGTAATGACCGGATCTAACAGCTTATCTGAGTCCAAGGAAATCCAACGACAATTAAAGAATTTACTTCAGTCCGCAGGTTTCAATCTGCGGAAGTGGTGTTCAAATCACTCACAATTACTTCAAAACATTCCAAACGATGACATTGCACTAGAGCTCAACTTTAATGAGGAATCGGAAGAACATATCAAAACGCTTGGCCTGACCTGGCTACCAAAAACAGATGCCTTTGCAATAAAAACAGCCTGGCAAGACACCAAACGGATTACCAAGCGAACTATATTGTCTGACATTGCCCACATATTCAATCCTCTAGGCTTCGTGAATCCCGTGACTGTAACGGCAAAGATTTTCATACAGAAACTATGGTCGCTAAAGCTGGACTGGGATGCAGCCATACCCACTGAAATGCACACAACCTGGCTTAAGTTTCGAGAAGATCTAAAGCAACTGAGCGAAATCAACATTCCAAGACATGTTGCCTCAACTCAACAGCCAAGTTCAGTACAAATTCATGCGTTCTTCGACGCATCTGAACGAGCCTATGGAGCTGCAATTTATGTCAGATCAATATCGCAAGATGGGATTGTCGTAGTACGATTATTATGGGCCAAGTCCAAAGTGGCACCCATAAAAACTACAACACTACCTCAACTTGAGCTATGCGCCGCAAAATTAGCTCAACGTGTTGTAAGAGATATGAAGTTGAATAGTCAAAAGATCTACTATTGGACAGATTCAGAGATCGTTCTCGCGTTCGTCGCCAATAGAGTAGCTTCTATTCAGAGGCAAACGAACACAGAGCAATGGCGACATTTGAAATCCGCTGAAAATCCGCAGACCTCGTATCCCGTGGAATACCCCCAGAGAAATTGAAGAACTGCAACATTTGGTTTTATGGACCACCATTTTTACATGGCTCAGACCGGATTTGGCCGTCTAACTATTACAAGGTGGACACTGATCTGGAAAAGAAAAAATCTAAGATCGTATTAACCGCCTCAAGAGAATGCTCACCATTCAGCAGTGTCATCAAGCACGCAAATTCAAGCAAGAGCCTGCAGAGAATAATGGCATACATTCTAAGATTTATTTATAATGCAAAGCCGAAAAATCAACATAAAAGAAGCGAGTCTTCAGTAAGCATTCAGGAATTAGATGAAGCGCTCGTAATCTTAAAAGAGGCACAACAAGAAGGATTCATGGATGATATCAACCAACTAAATCGAACTGGAACGGTTAACAATAGTAGTTCATTAAACAGCCTCGCAGCCATCATTGGCGAGAAAGATATGATACGAGTAGGAGGAAGGCTAGAACACTCAAATCTATCATACGAGTCAAAACATCCAATACTGCTGCCTTGTGCTCACCCAGTCACCAAGCTACTAATGACAGACATTCATAACAGCAACCTTCATGCTGGCCCCCAAACCTTACTGGCACTTACACGACAAAGGTTTTGGCCAATCAGGGAGAAGACTATTGCCAGATCGATCGTGCAGAACTGTGTTCGTTGCAAAAAGGTCAAGCCCAAGCTCATGACTCAGTTAATGGGAAATCTCCCCGCAGCCAGAGTTCAACCCGGTAGACCATTTATAAATTCCGAAGTGAACTTTTGCGGCCCCATTTTGACACTTCAAATTAAGAGGGAAACGCCCTCAAAAATCATATATCGCAGTATTCTGCTGTTTCGCTACAAAGGCGACGCATCTAGAAGTGGTGAGCGATCTGACGACAGAAGGATTTCTCGGGGCACTTAAGCGGTTTATAGCGAGACGAGGGCATTGTCTGAACTTATATTGTGACAACGCCACAAACTTCGTAGCAGCCAGAAATGAGCTGAATGAGCTTCAAGACATCATACACGCAAATAGATCTCAAGAGAAGATTACTTCAATGTGCCAGGGAAAGGGTATGGAGTTCCGTTTCATCCCACCACGCCCCCCACATTTCGGTGGATTATGGGAAGCAGCACACTCACATCGGAGATCGAAGCCATAATGAATTCGAGGCCAATAACCCCGTTATCGTCCAATCCGAATGATCTGACAGCATTAACACCTGGACACTTTCTTGTGGGGGAGCCCCTGACTTCAAGAATTGATCCACATTCAAGTACACAACAAGTGGGCCACCGGGAAGATGTAAAATGCTGTCGCATATAAGGCACGAATTTTGGCGTCGATGGTCTCACGAATACCTATTTGAGCTGCAGCAAAGACACAAGTGGAAGCAGCAATCCGTGAACGCTCGCCCTGGCATGATGGTGTTAATCAAAGAAGATAATTTGCCTCCCCTCAGATGGCAGCTCGGAAGGATTACCCAAGCAATTCAGGGGAAGGACGGCTTGGTTCGAGTTGCTGACGTCAAAACCACGTCTGGAACTCTTAGAAGCCCTATACATAAACTGGCACCTTTGCCAGTAGGTGATAAAGATGACGTACGAGCGAATGAAATACAGGAAAGGTTTCCGAGACGGAGAGCTGACAAAGATCAAGGCAGGTCCAGGACCTGCCAAAATGTCACGACATTCGGCAAGCTCTGCACTCACCACGCTCCTATTCACGTGTCTCATATTGTCGATTCTGGGAAATTCGCCAGTAGAAATATCGCCGTTTAAATCTCAGCCGGGCATATATATCGGAAACTTAGGCTCTACCCATTTGATCTCTAATGAGTGGAATCTAGTGGTGTACTACGGCTTGGACAATTATTGGAAGGAATTCAACAGCATTAGTAATGGCACCAACAAACTACAAAAGATCCGTAACATCTCAACAGACACATTCTACTGCTCGCTGATTTTGAAGCAATTCACGATCCTACAGAACGAATTGATCAGCAATAATGAACTACTCTTATCAAATCCAAGGAAACGTAGTGCTAGAGCCCCATTGGATATAGTAGGGAATATAGCCAACTCTCTATTTGGAGTCCTTGACTCTAAATATGCAGAAAAGATGGCCTCCACTATTAACAATATCAGAAACAACGAGGATCATTTGTTGAGCTTAATAAAAAATCAAACATCCTTAATTGATTCTACTGCCAACATTTTGAAAAAGGACGAAGAAATCATCAGGCACCAGTTCAATGAGGTAGATTTTCGGCTACGTCAAATAATCAATAACATCAACAACATCACAGAAGAGCTTCATCAGCAAAGACTAACACAGCTATTTATGTCATCAGCCATACAGTTAACGTTAATGACATCAGCTTATCGAAGCGTGCAGACTACCATGCTAGACGTGATCATAGACACACATCACGGCAAGATAAATCCTCAGCCACTTTCTCCGAGACAGTTAAAAAAAGAACTAATTACAATAAAGGACCATTTACCAGCGACTTTAATAATCCCAGGGAATAGCGAAACTTTGACTCAGATCTACAGTTTAATGACTATAGAAAGTCGAGTCGCCGACAAATACGTAAACCATGGAAAGGGCTACTTACATGTGTAAACAGAAACACCCTACATACAGAAGGGGAGCGAACATCAGCGGCTGTGAAATGAGTTTCATAAATCAGGGAACACCTTCACAAAACTGTCAGTTAATGGAGACTGAAAACAGTCCCAAGTGGATATGATTATTTAATCCCAACCGATGGATTTACTCATTAAATGAAAAAAAACGTCAATAAATGTGGTATGCCAAAAAACTGTATCAACGCAGATGCTTGAAGGATCTGGAATTCTGCAAATCCAGAGCAATTGCGCAATAAAGCAAGAGCTCATTACAATTCAAGCCCAATATTTACCCGAGCGCGATGCTAACATCACTTCTGCCAACGGCTGAAAGAAATGCAGCACAGCCCTATACGCTATCAAGCTCACTCGGATGAGCTCAAAAAATTGAGCGAGGGTATTGCCGAACTACAAAGAAACCAACAGTTACCAAACGAAATCAAGCCAGTCGATGTTCATCATTTCACCTTGGGCTACTCAGCACTTGTCATTGGACTACTTATTGCCGCCTGCTTGATATAAAGGTGTGCAAAACAAAAATGCAGCAAGTCTGGACTGAGCAAAGCAATACCCACAAGGAGTTCTGGAGAGCCTTTCACAATGATGAGGAAGTTTGAACAAGCTGATCAACGCGGGGAAGATGTTCAGGCAGCATAACATACATACATAGCATACATACATACAACAACGCATTTATTTATTCCATGCAATAATTTCCATATAATTTAGTCATAATATAATATGTTAAATTTCTTGCATTCTTGCATGTCTTCAATTCAAAGTATCACAATAATTTTGTATATTCAGCAATTATAAAAAATATTCCATTAATTGTAAATAAGTTCAATTTACTCGATTTGGAAATGTCAGCATTTTTTCGCACAAATAAATTTTTAGCAGTATTAAATTTCGTCTGGAAAATCTTACCGGCGCGACTAAAAATGTACAATCAATCGCTTATTTGTAATAATCAGCAAATTGATAACATAAAAAGCCGATAATTGAAAATAAAGCATTCATTTTGATTTTCAATAGAAAATTGTGTTTTTACTGTACGTCGTCTCTATTTCATACACCGCGCTAATTATAGGCAGTGTAATCAGCAGTTCAAACAGTGTAACGGTCCAAGAACACTTGCACAATTCCTCAAGGTACTGGTCCATGAACCAGTGCCATATCTAAACTACGACAAAAGTCCAAGTACAAGAACTTGTACTCTAGCGGAGAACAAAAGAGTTCCTTCGCTATACAAACAAAATCTAAATGGCATACTAAGTTTGATATTCCGTTTGTAACGCACAGAAAAAATGCTAGTAGAGAAAATTAAAAGTCATTTTGATTTTTGCATATCCGTCTGTCCGTCCGTGCGCACGATAACTCGAGAACGCGTGTACTTAGAGAGCTGAAATTATGTACGCGACCTTTAAAAATAAAAGGTAAAATTAAGTTCGAAAATGAGACAAATCGGGCAACTCCTTCGTGTGGCTGCCATACAAAAGTTTCGTTTTCCACTATATATTTGTATACAGCCTGAGAATCCGTTGACATAGAGAGCTGAAATTTGGTAGAGTGTCTTCATAGTAATAGCAAATAAAATTAAGAAAATGGAACAAATCGGGAAAGCCATTCTTGGTGTTGCGATATAAAAAATTAGGTTTTTTACGGATACTGTGAAAACTATCATTCCTAAACATTTCTATTGTACTAAAAACTTCTTCAGAATATGAAATCCTATAAAATTGGTTATAATCATTTTATATGTCCGACGAGCCGTTTAGAAATATATGCGAAAAACCACTGCAAAAATCAAAATTGCTCAAATGGGTGACCATACGAAATTTTTTTTTTTTTTTGGACTATCAGATCCAGTTTAACACAAGCTCGCTGCATGGACACGTTTAATAAATAAACGTCTCAACAATACATGCGTTTCATCACTTAGTCGGTGTTAGTATTAGTATGTTAAAGTAAACATAACCCAAACACCGAATGAGATGACATGCAATGCAACATGGAAACAGAAAATTAAGTATTAAATAGACGTTTTTTTAAAACATGCTTGGATATGCCAACGTCGAAATGCTCAGCCTTAATATTAACAACAATACACATGCGATTGATGGGTACATACTTACATACGTACATACTTTAGTTGGATCTTGCGGAGTTAACATGCAACAGAGGTAACCTTCTCAGATTGTGCCCACTATCACGGAAAGAGATTTTGCTAAGTAGTAGGGGAGAATCAATATTCGCGTTTAAGAGTTGATGCACAAAAGTTACATCGGCAACCATGCGACGTTTTTCAAGGGAGTGCATATTCAAAAGCTTCAAGCGATCCTCATAAGGGGGAAGAATCAATGAATTATTCCAGGGTAGGTGCCTAAGAGCGAAGCGCAGGAAGTTCCGCTGAACAGACTCGATGCGGTCGATGTGTGTACCGTAAAATGGAGACCAGACCTGGCTAGCGTATTCAAGGAGAGGTCTCACAAAACAAGTGTACAAACGCAATGTTATGGTGGGATTCGAGAATTCTCGAGACCAACGTTTGATAAAGCCCAGCATAGAGTTACTCTTAGATACCATGTAGTTAATGTGAGAGATAAAATTCAATCTATGGTCACATTTGACACCCAAATCACAAACAGCACCCTCGCGACGGCGAATCGTGGAATCCTAGAACACATAATCATAAGTGATCGGTTTCTGATTCCTGTGGAAAGTCATAACCTCACATTTGTCGATATTGAGAGCCAAATTATTGTTTTTGCACCAAACGTAAAACTTGTGAAGTTCATCCTGTATAAGTTCACAATCGTTAACAGATTTAATCTGAGCGAAAAGTTTAATATCGTCAGCATAAATCAATACTTTGCAGTGCCTCACAACAGAGACAATGTCGTCAATAGATAGAATAAAAAACAACGGGCCCAAGTGACTCCCTTGAGGTACTCCGGGCGAAGCTTTCAGGACTCTAGAGATGGAATGACGGAATAATATTTGATATGTTCTGTTATTCAAATAAGACTCCGTCCATTTTATAAATGTTGGGTGAAACCCATACTTTTCCATTTTAAAGAGTATCACGGAGTGAGATAACTTGTCGAACGCGAAAATTGGCGGAGTGAACGCTATGCCTATGGTAATTAGTTCTGTCGCCGAGAAACCCTTTGACAAAGTATATATCGATATTGTAGGTCCTTTGCCAGAAACTCAGAATGGCCATAAATACATTCTCACACTTTTGGATGACACAACCCGAATATTTGACTGCGTGCCACTGCTAAACGGAGAAGCATCTACTGTAGCCAACGGATTCTACAAGCTGATGTTGAAATATAAGATCCCAAAAGCAGTAGTTACCGATCAGGGTGCAAACTTTACTAGCGATCTATTCAAGCGGCTATGCAGGCTATTTAGGGTTAGGAAACTTCAGACAACTGCATATCATCCTCAGGCAAACGGAGCACTGGAAAGAGTACATGGGCCTTTGATTGAATACTTAAAAAACATAGTGGATGAAAACATTACAGAGTGGGACCAATGGCTTGAAGAAGCAGTCCATGTACGTAACCATGCACCACATGTTGGGGGAAGCATACTCCAACGGAAGCGCTATGGGGTTTCTATGACCCACCCCCTAATAATCTCAAAAGGAACCCCGAACCTCTATACAATTACGATGATTACGTGTGCCAGAGGAAAAGGAGAATGCAAGTGCTCCACCAAAAGGTTAGGGAAGAACTACTTAAGAGCAAAGTAAAGTCCAAACAATATTACGACAGGAATGCAAAAATAGTTAAATTTCATGTAGGTGACCAAGTTCTGCTAAGAAATCCCAGTAAAAAACACAAACTATCGCCAAACTGGACAGGACCGTATGAAATCAAAAGAATAGATAGCGAAGTAAACTGTACCCTGCAAATTGCGCGAAAATTAAGAAGAGTCCACAATAATAGACTAAAATTATTTTAGCCTAAACAAACAAACAAACAAACAAAAATATTGATACTGAGGACCGTTAACTAAAATTATTATTATCTACAGATGATGCTGCTGTGGTTGTGCATAATCATACTGATATCTGGAATAACCGCACAAGTGGACGTGACCTCACTCCAGCCCACTGGCGTGGTATTCGAACCTCTGACACCAACATACCTATATTCCCAAACTTGGACCATTTACACGCAAATTCGGATGATTCAAGAAACCGAAGCCTTGGGATTCATCGAAAAGTGCGAGACAACAATGAAAGATCTTTGCAAACAGCTAGAAACCTTTGTAGAAGTAGAATCGTGTCGTGTCTGGGACGAAGAATTAACCAAGCAAGTAAGAAAGATTAGAAATAGATTATGGGACATAAACTTGTATATGCAAACCAGGGAAAAGCGAGCTTTAGCTGACATAGTAGGTAGGGCCAGTAAATTTCTGTTTGGAACTATGGACGATAGTGACGCTCAGGAGATATATACCAAGTTAGATAATTTAGACAAACAAAACTCCGAAAATGTTCATTTAATGGAAAAGCAAATAAGTATTGTAAAATCTAATTTCAATGAAGTCCATCATGCTTTCGCGAATCTAACCATAGAACAAGAAAATTTAGGGGAGCGATTTAATAAACTGGTGGATAGTTTTATAAATTACACCAAAATAACGAAAACTGAAATAAGAAATGTGCACATTAAGACAGACATCAATGCAATGCTTATCTACATATTACACCAACTTCAACAAATATACCAAAGAATAACAAATGAATTTACAATAATAAATGCTTTACACCAACACACACTGCATCCCCTCATATTATCGGCAAGAGATATAGCGGAAACATACACAGAGATAAGTCAAAAAGGGCTGACCAATATCCTCGTAGACTTTAAAATTATGAATCAAATAGTCCAGACTGACTCCATACAGGTGAAAAATAAGCAATTTATTAGGATACTTCTACCACTCCCCGAAAACATTATGTATACCCTTAATAAGATCTACATACTTCCCACTTCCATTACAACCGAAACGTCGGCAATTCTTGAAATTGAATCGGATTACCTCCTAAATAACACCCAAGCTCATCAATATATAGAAATGTCAGATAGAGACTTCAAAGAGCACTGTAAAAAATCCACCTCCACCAAGGGTGCCCTACACATCTGTTTCCAGTCACAACCCAAAAGATTAACAGTCAACAGATCAAACTGTATTGCGAACCTGTTCAATAATCCCTTATCTGAACCGGCCATTTGTGGACACAGAATCATAGGGAACACCCCTAATGTACTTACAAAAATGGTAAGGCAGAACACTTGGTTGTTTGTATTCCCTCAAACCAGTATATTGCTTACGAATTGCAGCAATCACTTTGGCCACATAACGCTGAACGGAACTGGAATTCTTTCTCTCAAACAACCCTGTACTTACACTCTAGCGGAACACGAAATACCATTCGAAACTAGTTTCAGCCACTACTCGGCGATACACCAACCCGATCCTTTTAACGTACCTAAAATATTGATAGACCCGATCTCTATCAAAAACAAGATGCCAAAAGTAATGTGAGTTTAAAAGTAAACACCCACGGAAATCATAATTTAGCACTTTTTAACGAAAGTCAAGATTTACAAGATTTGGAAAAGGAAATAGATCTGGTGAAGACAAGAAGGGAAAGACAGAGAGTGCAAATCCAAACGCACACCAATACTGGAATAATCGCAATTCTTGTCACAATCATTCTCGGATGCATAATCCTAAAATGCTTACGACGATTGAAGAGGGAAGAACCCACCTTAGCGCGATCCAATCTCGTAATCTTGCACCCTACTTCTCAAGGTAAAGGTAAAGCCCCGAACGAAACAATAAGATCAACTAAATTGCCTGAAATAAAAACGGCAGATGTACCCACAAAGATAGAACCAATCCAAACACCCATAGAACTTCCTACCGAAAAATCGCCCAAATGTTCTGTGAATACAAATCAAATAAAGCCAATCGTATATGAGGTTTAATAACTGGATCCAAAGAAATTATAAAAAAAAAACAAAAATAATAATTACGTGGGATAAGTATGTATAAGCTGTAGCAAACAAACATTCATTCTAGACCTTACTTCTCGCGCTGCCTACAAAAACTAAAAATAACTAATGAAGTATGTACATATATGACATAAAAATGAGACAACAAAGAAAAGTAGATAAAATATACTTCTTATGTACGTAAGTTGATGTTGATATAAAAAAAAAAAAATTTTTCATTAAATTACCTTTATTTGTATAAAAAAAAAAATGTCTGTTTTATCGATAATAAAACAAAAATATATATATATATATATTAACTTATAGAAGGAGAAGTTTAGTTACTGTTTTACTTAAGTAGTAGTATACATATGTCTGTTTTATCGATAATAAAACAAAAATATATATATATATATATATTAACTTATAGAAGGAGAAGTTTAGTTACTGTTTTACTTAACAACAGCAAAATGTATGTTTAATTTTGTTCTGAAAAAGAAAATGTTCAAAAAACAAAGGGACTTATGAAAATATTATTAGGATTGTAATTGTGTTACGTAATAATTATAATGTTACTTAGCCTTTAATTTGTTAATTTAAAGTAGGTATACATGCTTATACACTTAGCTTTAAGTCTTTCGTTTCTGAAAAATATTTAAAAAAAAAACAAAAGGTTTAATTATGTAACCAAAGACTGCCTTCAGTAATAGCGGTTTCATACTTCCACGTCATCTCGTTAACTCCTCGATTCCGACTTCATAAAGGGGGAGGAATGTTGTGAATAGAAGATCAATCAATTCTTGTTGTCAAAATAAATAAATCAATTAATCTGTGTGAAACAAGAATTGGTTGACATCGCTTCTTGACTAGGTCATTGTTGTGTGGCGAAAAGCAAGATCTTACACAATAAATGCAAACAGGTCTTGCCCAAACGGTGGCACTGTTAAAAGTTGCAGTGTATCGTATTTCATAACAAACTCAGAATTATTGGGTTTGTTGTGAAAGCGTGTTACTGCGGAATATGCAGGTGACTTCCGGCTAGTCACAGCGGTGACCTGGTTCATCAAATAAAAAATAAATAAAAAAACAGAAGAATGCGCGGTGACATGGTGGCTGAAAATGCTTGAAGAAGTCAGTCTTTTTGGATTCGGCGAGAGATTAAATTATGGTTATGATACACGAGATATAAATGTATAATTGATAGAGATCAAATGATAGTTATTATACACGGGATATAAATATATAATTGATAGATATGTATACGTGAATAAAGTTGAAAATGATTAAGTGAAGTGTTCTTTTACTGTGTGTTACATCTGCTCAACTAGACCCGATACTTAGTGATAACAGCATCCACTCGGAGATCACAACATTGGAAGCTAGAAGAAATTAATTCTTCGGGCGAATGCTCAAACCTAACAGCAACAGAACAGAAATGCGTAAATCATTTCAATCAGAATGTCAAAAGAACCAGAGAAGGAAGATTTATTGTGAAATTACCATTTTTAAATGATTCAACGAAACTAGGAGAATCCAGGGACATCGCTTTCAAAGATTTCTCTCACTAAAACGAAAATTCAGCAGACACCCTACGATAAGGGACGCAATACGTTGAATTCATGAATGAATATTGCAGACTCGGGCATATGAAGGAAGTAAACCCTACTGAGATCAACAAGCAGCATTATTTCTTACCACAGTATTGTGTGCTAAAGCCTGACAGTAACACCACCAAGCTCAGAGTGGTGTTTGATGCATCGGCAAAAACTTCATCTAATATACCGTTAAATGATATCCTACACAAGGGTCCCACTACTCAATATGAATTATTTTCGATTCTTATCCAATTTTGGTAGCCTGACAAAATTCGTGTTCACGGCTGACATCGAAAAGATGTATCGGCAAGTTCTACCTGATGAAAACGATCAAAACTATCAGCTGATCCTTTGGAGCGACAATCCAAATACACCGTTGAAAACCTTCAGACTTTGCACAGTTACATACGGATTAACCTCAGCTCCATTTTTGGCAACAAAATGTCTGCAGTCTTTAGCAGACACGGAGAGAGAACGGTTCCCATTGGGCGCAGAAGTTTTGAAACGGGACTTTTACGTCGACGATGTAATGACCGGATCTAACAGCTTATCTGAGTCCAAGGAAATCCAACGACAATTAAAGAATTTACTTCAGTCCGCAGGTTTCAATCTGCGGAAGTGGTGTTCAAATCACTCACAATTACTTCAAAACATTCCAAACGATGACATTGCACTAGAGCTCAACTTTAATGAGGAATCGGAAGAACATATCAAAACGCTTGGCCTGACCTGGCTACCAAAAACAGATGCCTTTGCAATAAAAACAGCCTGGCAAGACACCAAACGGATTACCAAGCGAACTATATTGTCTGACATTGCCCACATATTCGATCCTCTAGGCTTCGTGAATCCCGTGACTGTAACGGCAAAGATTTTCATACAGAAACTATGGTCGCTAAAGCTGGACTGGGATGCAGCCATACCCACTGAAATGCACACAACCTGGCTTAAGTTTCGAGAAGATCTAAAGCAACTGAGCGAAATCAACATTCCAAGACATGTTGCCTCAACTCAACAGCCAAGTTCAGTACAAATTCATGCGTTCTTCGACGCATCTGAACGAGCCTATGGAGCTGCAATTTATGTCAGATCAATATCGCAAGATGGGATTGTCGTAGTACGATTATTATGGGCCAAGTCCAAAGTGGCACCCATAAAAACTACAACACTACCTCAACTTGAGCTATGCGCCGCAAAATTAGCTCAACGTGTTGTAAGAGATATGAAGTTGAATAGTCAAAAGATCTACTATTGGACAGATTCAGAGATCGTTCTCGCGTTCGTCGCCAATAGAGTAGCTTCTATTCAGAGGCAAACGAACACAGAGCAATGGCGACATTTGAAATCCGCTGAAAATCCGCAGACCTCGTATCCCGTGGAATACCCCCAGAGAAATTGAAGAACTGCAACATTTGGTTTTATGGACCACCATTTTTACATGGCTCAGACCGGATTTGGCCGTCTAACTATTACAAGGTGGACACTGATCTGGAAAAGAAAAAATCTAAGATCGTATTAACCGCCTCAAGAGAATGCTCACCATTCAGCAGTGTCATCAAGCACGCAAATTCAAGCAAGAGCCTGCAGAGAATAATGGCATACATTCTAAGATTTATTTATAATGCAAAGCCGAAAAATCAACATAAAAGAAGCGAGTCTTCAGTAAGCATTCAGGAATTAGATGAAGCGCTCGTAATCTTAAAAGAGGCACAACAAGAAGGATTCATGGATGATATCAACCAACTAAATCGAACTGGAACGGTTAACAATAGTAGTTCATTAAACAGCCTCGCAGCCATCATTGGCGAGAAAGATATGATACGAGTAGGAGGAAGGCTAGAACACTCAAATCTATCATACGAGTCAAAACATCCAATACTGCTGCCTTGTGCTCACCCAGTCACCAAGCTACTAATGACAGACATTCATAACAGCAACCTTCATGCTGGCCCCCAAACCTTACTGGCACTTACACGACAAAGGTTTTGGCCAATCAGGGAGAAGACTATTGCCAGATCGATCGTGCAGAACTGTGTTCGTTGCAAAAAGGTCAAGCCCAAGCTCATGACTCAGTTAATGGGAAATCTCCCCGCAGCCAGAGTTCAACCCGGTAGACCATTTATAAATTCCGAAGTGAACTTTTGCGGCCCCATTTTGACACTTCAAATTAAGAGGGAAACGCCCTCAAAAATCATATATCGCAGTATTCTGCTGTTTCGCTACAAAGGCGACGCATCTAGAAGTGGTGAGCGATCTGACGACAGAAGGATTTCTCGGGGCACTTAAGCGGTTTATAGCGAGACGAGGGCATTGTCTGAACTTATATTGTGACAACGCCACAAACTTCGTAGCAGCCAGAAATGAGCTGAATGAGCTTCAAGACATCATACACGCAAATAGATCTCAAGAGAAGATTACTTCAATGTGCCAGGGAAAGGGTATGGAGTTCCGTTTCATCCCACCACGCCCCACACATTTCGGTGGATTATGGGAAGCAGCACACTCACATCGGAGATCGAAGCCATAATGAATTCGAGGCCAATAACCCCGTTATCGTCCAATCCGAATGATCTGACAGCATTAACACCTGGACACTTTCTTGTGGGGGAGCCCCTGACTTCAAGAATTGATCCACATTCAAGTACACAACAAGTGGGCCACCGGGAAGATGTAAAATGCTGTCGCATATAAGGCACGAATTTTGGCGTCGATGGTCTCACGAATACCTATTTGAGCTGCAGCAAAGTCACAAGTGGAAGCAGCAATCCGTGAACGCTCGCCCTGGCATGATGGTGTTAATCAAAGAAGATAATTTGCCTCCCCTCAGATGGCAGCTCGGAAGGATTACCCAAGCAATTCAGGGGAAGGACGGCTTGGTTCGAGTTGCTGACGTCAAAACCACGTCTGGAACTCTTAGAAGCCCTATACATAAACTGGCACCTTTGCCAGTAGGTGATAAAGATGACGTACGAGCGAATGAAATACAGGAAAGGTTTCCGAGACGGAGAGCTGACAAAGATCAAGGCAGGTCCAGGACCTGCCAAAATGTCACGACATTCGGCAAGCTCTGCACTCACCACGCTCCTATTCACGTGTCTCATATTGTCGATTCTAGGAAATTCGCCAGTAGAAATATCGCCGTTTAAATCTCAGCCGGGCATATATATCGAAAACTTAGGCTCTACCCATTTGATCTCTAATGAGTGGAATCTAGTGGTGTACTACGGCTTGGACAATTATTGGAAGGAATTCAACAGCATTAGTAATGGCACCAACAAACTACAAAAGATCCGTAACATCTCAACAGACACATTCTACTGCTCGCTGATTTTGAAGCAATTCACGATCCTACAGAACGAATTGATCAGCAATAATGAACTACTCTTATCAAATCCAAGGAAACGTAGTGCTAGAGCCCCATTGGATATAGTAGGGAATATAGCCAACTCTCTATTTGGAGTCCTTGACTCTAAATATGCAGAAAAGATGGCCTCCACTATTAACAATATCAGAAACAACGAGGATCATTTGTTGAGCTTAATAAAAAATCAAACATCCTTAATTGATTCTACTGCCAACATTTTGAAAAAGGACGAAGAAATCATCAGGCACCAGTTCAATGAGGTAGATTTTCGGCTACGTCAAATAATCAATAACATCAACAACATCACAGAAGAGCTTCATCAGCAAAGACTAACACAGCTATTTATGTCATCAGCCATACAGTTAACGTTAATGACATCAGCTTATCGAAGCGTGCAGACTACCATGCTAGACGTGATCATAGACACACATCACGGCAAGATAAATCCTCAGCCACTTTCTCCGAGACAGTTAAAAAAAGAACTAATTACAATAAAGGACCATTTACCAGCGACTTTAATAATCCCAGGGAATAGCGAAACTTTGACTCAGATCTACAGTTTAATGACTATAGAAAGTCGAGTCGCCGACAAATACGTAAACCATGGAAAGGGCTACTTACATGTGTAAACAGAAACACCCTACATACAGAAGGGGAGCGAACATCAGCGGCTGTGAAATGAGTTTCATAAATCAGGGAACACCTTCACAAAACTGTCAGTTAATGGAGACTGAAAACAGTCCCAAGTGGATATGATTATTTAATCCCAACCGATGGATTTACTCATTAAATGAAAAAAAACGTCAATAAATGTGGTATGCCAAAAAACTGTATCAACGCAGATGCTTGAAGGATCTGGAATTCTGCAAATCCAGAGCAATTGCGCAATAAAGCAAGAGCTCATTACAATTCAAGCCCAATATTTACCCGAGCGCGATGCTAACATCACTTCTGCCAACGGCTGAAAGAAATGCAGCACAGCCCTATACGCTATCAAGCTCACTCGGATGAGCTCAAAAAATTGAGCGAGGGTATTGCCGAACTACAAAGAAACCAACAGTTACCAAACGAAATCAAGCCAGTCGATGTTCATCATTTCACCTTGGGCTACTCAGCACTTGTCATTGGACTACTTATTGCCGCCTGCTTGATATAAAGGTGTGCAAAACAAAAATGCAGCAAGTCTGGACTGAGCAAAGCAATACCCACAAGGAGTTCTGGAGAGCCTTTCACAATGATGAGGAAGTTTGAACAAGCTGATCAACGCGGGGAAGATGTTCAGGCAGCATAACATACATACATAGCATACATACATACAACAACGCATTTATTTATTCCATGCAATAATTTCCATATAATTTAGTCATAATATAATATGTTAAATTTCTTGCATTCTTGCATGTCTTCAATTCAAAGTATCACAATAATTTTGTATATTCAGCAATTATAAAAATATTCCATTAATTGTAAATAAGTTCAATTTACTCGATTTGGAAATGTCAGCATTTTTTCGCACAAATAAATTTTTAGCAGTATTAAATTTCGTCTGGAAAATCTTACCGGCGCGACTAAAAATGTACAATCAATCGCTTATTTGTAATAATCAGCAAATTGATAACATAAAAAGCCGATAATTGAAAATAAAGCATTCATTTTGATTTTCAATAGAAAATTGTGTTTTTACTGTACGTCGTCTCTATTTCATACACCGCGCTAATTATAGGCAGTGTAATCAGCAGTTCAAACAGTGTAACGGTCCAAGAACACTTGCACAATTCCTCAAGGTACTGGTCCATGAACCAGTGCCATATCTAAACTACGACAAAAGTCCAAGTACAAGAACTTGTACTCTAGCGGAGAACAAAAGAGTTCCTTCGCTATACAAACAAAATCTAAATGGCATACTAAGTTTGATATTCCGTTTGTAACGCACAGAAAAAATGCTAGTAGAGAAAATTAAAAGTCATTTTGATTTTTGCATATCCGTCTGTCCGTCCGTGCGCACGATAACTCGAGAACGCGTGTACTTAGAGAGCTGAAATTATGTACGCGACCTTTAAAAATAAAAGGTAAAATTAAGTTCGAAAATGAGACAAATCGGGCAACTCCTTCGTGTGGCTGCCATACAAAAGTTTCGTTTTCCACTATATATTTGTATACAGCCTGAGAATCCGTTGACATAGAGAGCTGAAATTTGGTAGAGTGTCTTCATAGTAATAGCAAATAAAATTAAGAAAATGGAACAAATCGGGAAAGCCATTCTTGGTGTTGCGATATAAAAAATTAGGTTTTTTACGGATACTGTGAAAACTATCATTCCTAAACATTTCTATTGTACTAAAAACTTCTTCAGAATATGAAATCCTATAAAATTGGTTATAATCATTTTATATGTCCGACGAGCCGTTTAGAAATATATGCGAAAAACCACTGCAAAAATCAAAATTGCTCAAATGGGTGACCATACGAAATTTTTTTTTTTTTTTTGGACTATCAGATCCAGTTTAACACAAGCTCGCTGCATGGACACGTTTAATAAATAAACGTCTCAACAATACATGCGTTTCATCACTTAGTCGGTGTTAGTATTAGTATGTTAAAGTAAACATAACCCAAACACCGAATGAGATGACATGCAATGCAACATGGAAACAGAAAATTAAGTATTAAATAGACGTTTTTTTAAAACATGCTTGGATATGCCAACGTCGAAATGCTCAGCCTTAATATTAACAACAATACACATGCGATTGATGGGTACATACTTACATACGTACATACTTTAGTTGGATCTTGCGGAGTTAACATGCAACAGAGGTAACCTTCTCAGATTGTGCCCACTATCACGGAAAGAGATTTTGCTAAGTAGTAGGGGAGAATCAATATTCGCGTTTAAGAGTTGATGCACAAAAGTTACATCGGCAACCATGCGACGTTTTTCAAGGGAGTGCATATTCAAAAGCTTCAAGCGATCCTCATAAGGGGGAAGAATCAATGAATTATTCCAGGGTAGGTGCCTAAGAGCGAAGCGCAGGAAGTTCCGCTGAACAGACTCGATGCGGTCGATGTGTGTACCGTAAAATGGAGACCAGACCTGGCTAGCGTATTCAAGGAGAGGTCTCACAAAACAAGTGTACAAACGCAATGTTATGGTGGGATTCGAGAATTCTCGAGACCAACGTTTGATAAAGCCCAGCATAGAGTTACTCTTAGATACCATGTAGTTAATGTGAGAGATAAAATTCAATCTATGGTCACATTTGACACCCAAATCACAAACAGCACCCTCGCGACGGCGAATCGTGGAATCCTAGAACACATAATCATAAGTGATCGGTTTCTGATTCCTGTGGAAAGTCATAACCTCACATTTGTCGATATTGAGAGCCAAATTATTGTTTTTGCACCAAACGTAAAACTTGTGAAGTTCATCCTGTATAAGTTCACAATCGTTAACAGATTTAATCTGAGCGAAAAGTTTAATATCGTCAGCATAAATCAATACTTTGCAGTGCCTCACAACAGAGACAATGTCGTCAATAGATAGAATAAAAAACAACGGGCCCAAGTGACTCCCTTGAGGTACTCCGGGCGAAGCTTTCAGGACTCTAGAGATGGAATGACGGAATAATATTTGATATGTTCTGTTATTCAAATAAGACTCCGTCCATTTTATAAATGTTGGGTGAAACCCATACTTTTCCATTTTAAAGAGTATCACGGAGTGAGATAACTTGTCGAACGCTTTACTAAAGTCAGTATAAATACAATCCGTCTGATAACCTTTTGCAAACCCGCCAATGGCATCCGAGACAAATTCCAACAGGTTAGTGGTTGTAGACCTGCCCGAAATAAACCCATGCTGGTTTGAAGAAAGAAAATTCTTGCATGAAATTGATAGCTGAGAGTAAATAATAGATTCGAATAATTTTGGCATACAAGACAATTTTGCGATAGGCCTATAGTTAGAAATATCACTTTTACTACCTTTTTTGTGGATAGGTATGATAAAAGAATTTTTCCATAGCTGAGGAAAACAACCACTATTAATTGATTTTTGGAAAATAATTCTCAGCGGAGCTGTAAGGGCATGGCAACATGACTTATAGAAAGCTGGAGGGATGCTATCAGGGCCCGTTGTGAAGTCATTTGGAAGGCCGTTAATATGATCAAGTATATCCTCTTGCGCAATTGTAGGGATAGTGAATGAAACATAATGAGAATCGTTCATATGACTAAAGTTGTCATTTCGAGGAAGGAAATTTGACGAAGAAAATGCATTGTCAAAAAATGAAGCAAACATATTGCAAATGTCAGATGAATCATCACTAGCAGAATTTTTGTACCTCATGGTATTTCATACGGTCATTCATCTACAGGGTATCTTAAGAATTGGTCTTAGACCAATTTTGGCTTTTTTACGTGTTATATTTTGTTTCGACTGTACACAGTGCGATTCAAAATGAAAGTTTTAACTTTTTCAAAGAATAAATAGTTGATACTGGAATCAGTGCTCAAAGTATTTATCTCTCTACTCGCAAACTAGTTATTGAGTCTGTATCTACTCAGGGTTCAAATTTTTAATAATTAACTTTTTGTTTATTATTATTAGAGACTGTAATTAGTGCTCTAAATTTTTTCTTTCCCAGATAATTGCTTTTTAACATAGGCATGTCCGTAGAGGCAAGCGCTCCAATGCTGCTGCTAAGAAGCGCTCTAAATAATGGCCGAAGAAGTTTTTTGAGTTTTTTCGAAAGCTTTAATAAGATTTTTGGATAATCATCGCAGTGCTTCTTCCTTAATCTCATAAGAAGCCTTCAAAAGTGCGTCCTGAGAACAGCATTGAAGCGCTTGCGCTTGCTTGTGATTATTTGTGGTATTACATTTTTTTGAAATTGATTGAATATATTACATATATATAAATTATATTATTGTCGATTTTGGCAACAGAAAGACTCTTTGGAAAGTTACAGCTAAGTTTAAAAACACATTGGGCGCGTTCACTGCCATTTTGGTAGCGTAGTCCTACTCGTTGTCGTAGTGTAGTTCTGTCAAACCGACTACGATCGACTATCCTCCTGAGCGTAGTCGACTATTTGGTACATTCAAGGTGCGGAGTGAACGATAGTCGTAGTCAAGCGTAGTCGTTTACTGTCAAAATTGGCGGAGTGAACGCTCGGTAGTGACTCGTAGTCGACAAAGTCACTATTTCGGTGGCAGTGAATCTAGAAATCTACAGATTTTGACAGCACAGAAAGCACGATAATTTTGTTGTTTTTTAAATTTAAATAAAAGCATCATTCATAGTGAAAAAATTTGTGGAAAATTAGATGGAATCAGCCCTTATTGCTTGTTGTTCTGCTGGAGCTCATCAAATAATCTTCTATAGAGCTTCCAAGCGATGGCTCTAGAAGCACTTGAGTTACTTACTTGCGCTTTTTCTTACTTTTCTGGATAGATCAGTGAATACGCTTCTAAAGAGCTGGCAAATAATGGCGCTTAAATTGTGCTCATTTCTGAAGCGCGGGGTTTTCGTCCCAATAAGAGTAGTTTTAGCATACCAGTGTGTGCTATATTCCCTCTTTTTCAGTGGTTAAAAGGAAAAACTTACTTTACATAATATCGAGTTAATTAAGTGTTATCAAGACCTATATGAGTTTTTCATTGGGAAGAAGAGTTCATTTGTATTTTACAATTTTATGTTTTTTGCGAATACCGATTTTTTGTTTTTTTTTTTTTTATTATTATTATTATTATTATTATGAACGTATTTCTGTTTATTTTTATATTAATTTGAAATTAAATAATTTGTATAGTTAGCAAATACCAATATTGTACAATAAAACATAGTGAAATAATCAAGCAACCAACTGCAATAGAATAGAATTAAAAGCATTTATCAAAGAACCTCAGCTTACGCTAAGTTACGATATGTACATCGAGCAGAAAAAATATAATAAACTATCGATAGATACAAAATTGTTTAGCAAACTTACAAAAGTTCAATGAACAAACCCAAAGCGGTGGAAGTAGTATAATTACTAGAGATTATGAGGAGGACGAGGAAGTTATTATGCCATTGTTTGTTTTGCAATTGATTTATTTATTTATGTAAACTAATTACTAAAGTATGTATCATCGCGGAACCCACCGTTATACGTTGCTTTAAGCAGAGGCTTTATAATAAATGGACCTTGATTTGATTTGAAGTCAAACAATATAGAAAATTAAGTAAAGCATAACAATTCTGAATAACATAAGATAGAATACGGTTGAGACGATACAGAACAATAATTAATTGTCATATATTTCCATCATAAAGCTCAAGCACGGCTGAAATCTTTGAGAGAAAGAAATTTAGAGACTTTTCCCACTCAAGCTTTTGCCTTTCACCGCCTTTTCGACACTCAGCTTTATCGTACGTAGCATAGAACATAGCATAAAATGAAATTCTGGTTCTGTGATCCAAATGAATTTGTGCTCTAATGTTTAACCACGTTATTATATTGCTCTTTCTTATGAGTTCTACACCGGTGCAGTGCAGCTTTACTTTAATGCGACAACAAAAACACGTGAAGCTGCACTGCACCGGTGTAGAACTCGTTGAAAAGAATTCGACATTAGATAGTTCCTACTGCAACGACTCTGTTAATTACACTTTTGTTAGTTTTCTGATTCTGATCAGTACATTTGTACTGAATTTAATACACGAGTACAGAACGTTGTAACATAGCCTAAGCTTTTCTATTCTATCGGATCAATTTTATGAATCTTTATATGCATTGAAGAACAAGAGTTGTTCAACTTTTGGCTATAGCCAGCGATTATTGTCCGTTAATAAAAAAGCGGCCCTTTGATATCCACACAGAATTAAACTTCCGACACTTTTCTCGTCATTTGACGGCAAAAATTAAACAAACGAAAGTCAAGCCACTTTGGCTTCACCTACAGAGCACAAACAATTTGGCTATTGCGATCAGTGATCAGTGCAGATGTGTTTTTTCTCGAGCTCCCTCAAAATTATTATTTTTGTTTGTTTTCACAGCTGTTTTTTGTTTTCATGTTAATTTCGGAAATAAGTATTCAATAAATTGCATATCGGTTTAGAAAGAAAACAAGTGGAAAGTGTAGTCGGAGGCAGAAAAATCTTTGAATAGGATTAAGCCTTCAAACTGATAAAATGAACTCGGATTGTGAAATTTGTAGTACGGTTATACGAAGTGGTCAAGGAATAATTTGTGAAGGAAAGTGCAATAAAAACTTCCATTTGAAGTATGTAGGTCTGGTTCAATATGATCTAACACAAATTCTTGCAAAAAAGAATTTAATATTTATGTGCGACCAATGCATTATCGGAATTTGGTAACGGATCAATTTGAGACTGTGATAAGAGAGGTGAGAGACAGTAAAAATTCGATAGCGAACCAAATTGAAACGATATTAAGAGCAGTGACCGATAATAAAAAGAGATATGCTGAACAAGAATTAGAACTTAAGAGAATTTTAGAACAAGTGGGGAAATTGAATGAAATGGACAAAAAGTTGTACAGTGAAGTAACGAAAGCTACAGGAAGGGGAGAAAAAAGTAGATACATATGCTGGTGTTCTGAAGAGAGAACCAACTCTCTTAATAAAACCTAGGAAAAAACAGGAAGTGAAGAAAACTAAAGAAGACTTAAGAAAGAAAGTTGATCCATCAAAATTGAAAATTGTTGGTATGTCAACAAATCATAATGGCAATATGACTATTGAAAGCGTTAATAGGACTGAAGTGGAAAAAATTCAATCACTGGTTGAAGCTAAATTAGGTGAGAATTATGAAGTGAAAATGCTTGAACCGAAAAAACTGAAAGTGGTTATTGCTGCTATGAATGAGGAGTGGGAAGAGGATCAGTTAATTCAGGCAGTAAAAGCACAGAATAAATATTTAGAAAGTGGAGATTTTAAATGTTTAAAAATAAGTAAGATGAGGGGCAAATATGGTAATTATTATAATGCTCTTGTGCAAGTGGATCCAGAAAGCTTTATGAAGATGCAAGGAAATAAAATTAATATCGGTTGGGATACTTGTAGAGTATTTGATGCTCTTGATGTTAAAAGGTGTCATAAGTGTAAAGGTTTTAATCATGTGGCAAAAGTATGCAACAACGTAGAAGTTTGTGGCAAGTGTAACAGTCAACATCATACCAGAGATTGCCAGCAAGAAGAGAAAATTTTGAGTTGTGTTAATTGTGCGAAAGCGAATCAGAAACTAAATCTTAAATTAGATATTAATCATAATACAATGAGTCGGGAGTGTCCAGTGTACATAAATAAATTAAAAATCGAAAAGAAAAGATGTGGTTATGAAATATAGCAACCAGCGTCAGTTAAATGCCTATACTTAAATGTGCAAGGATTATTGAACAACTTTTGTGATATAGAAATATTACTAAATTCTGGGTGCTTTGATATTATGTTGTTGTCAGAAACACACTTAACGGATAGGGTTGAAAATAGTGAAGTATGCATTAATGGATATAAGATTGTGAGATGTGATTCACTATCTAGTCATACAGGTGGTGTTGCAGTGTTCATTAGGGAGCAGTGGCAATATGAAGTGGTAAAAAGGAACAGTTCTAATAACTTGTGGTATCTGGTAATTAACTGCTCAGTAGGAAACTATCGAATTAGTATCGTCACAATATATAGATCCCAAGAGGATCAGAGCTGCAGTTCTGTATTACCTTTGAGGAACTTATGGAAAGTTTGGCAGAATTGGCTGAAGATGTAGTAATTGCAGGTGACTTTAATATTGACTGGAATACAAACACAACGTATAAAAGGTATGTAGAATCAATTTTAAGAGATAATGGATACAAACAAATAGTGCGGGATTATACTAGAATAACACAATATTCAAAGACATTAATCGATTATGTGGCAACTAACATGACGAATATAGAAACTAAGGTCAGCACAAATTTTAAAGTCAGCGACCATGAAACCTTAGAAATAGATATAATCATAAAGAGTGAAATAGATATAGAGGATAAGAAATTAGTTGATATATTTAAGTATGAAAAAATTTCATTTGGAAACGAGTTAATGAGTGCGGGAATATCCAAAGTAAAGGACATAGATCATGTAACCTTATGCGCGAGTGAATTAGACATAATAATGGATAGAACTGTAAGTAAGTTCATAAAGAAAAAGGTAATATACAATTATCAATGTAATTGGTTCACAGAGGAACTAAGGAACTTGAAGGAACAAAAAATTATTATGTATAAGAGAGCTAGACTGTTGAATAATAATGAAGAATGGAGTAAATACAAAAATATGCGAAACAAATACAAAGCAAAAATATGCTTGACCAAAAATAAAGCAATAGCAGAAAGAATAAGTAATGCCGATGATTCGAAGCATATGTGGAAAGTAATCAAACAAACTGTGTTAAGAAAAGAGACTAACAGAATCAAATGTATTAATTTTGGAGATCGTTTTATCACAGACGATAGGGAAATAGCCGACAACTTTAATAAGTATTTTATAGATAGTGTGATTGAAATTAATAAGTCTATAATACCGTGCGCGTATCAGGATAATATACAGCCGACAAATAAACGCTTTGAATTTCAAATAGTAGATTTGCAAACAATTAAAGGAATTCTAAAAACATTAAATAAAAAGCCTGATTATAATCACGTTAGTGCAAAAATGATAATTGAAAATAATGAGCTGGTATTCGTAATTACAAAACTTGTCAACAATTCATTGTCTGTAGGGGAATTCCCAAAGTGTTGGAAGGAGTCATTAGTAATCCCGGTTGAAAAAGTTAAAAATTCTAAGAAGTGCGAAGAGTATAGACCAATTAACATGCTACCATTAATAGAGAAAGTACTAGAAAAAGTAGTCCAAGTGCAGCTTGAAAGATATATGGAAGAGAACCAATTAATTTTGAAAACCCAATCAGGATTCCGTAAAACATATTCTTGTGAGACGGCATTAAATCTAATTATAAGTCGATGGAAGGAAAAAGTAGACAAGAAGATGTACGTCCTGGCAGTGTTCTTAGATCTAAAACGGGCCTTTGAAACGGTGGAACCCAATATTTTGTTGAAAAAATTAGATGCATATGGAATCAAAGGTAAGGCGATAAAATGGTTTGAAGATTACTTGAGTGAACGATGCCAAAGAACGAGGATTAATGGGACCCTGTCATCGCTTGACTACAATGAACTTGGAGTACCTCAAGGTTCCGTTCTTGGAACTTTATTGTTCCTTATATACATAAACGACATAAGTGATCCAATAAGTTTCTGTGAAATAAATTTATTTGCAGATGACGCACTAGTATATATTGAAGGTAAAAGTTTACAAGAGTGTAAAACTAAATTAGAACAGGACTTAGAGCAATTGTGTTTGTGGTTCAGGAGAAACAAATTGAAGTTAAACGTGAACAAGACTAAACTTTTGACTGTTAATTTTAGAGATGAATTTGAAGTAAAAATTAATGGAGAAACAAGTAAGAATGAAAGTGAAGTGAAATATCTAGGAGTGATAGTGGGCAGAGATTTAAGTTTTAAAAGCCATATTGACTATATATGTAAAAAGATAGGTAAAAAAGTAAGTTTTTTTCGAAGGATTAGGAAACGACTCACCTTATTGTGTTCAATACAGATTTATAATGCAATTATTAAACCTCACTTTGAGTACTGCTCGACAATTCTATACTTGAGCACTCAAGGTAATATTGAGCGAATTCAAAAGCTTCAAAACAAAGCAATGCGGATAATTTTGCAGTGTAATAGATACACACCAATACATTGGATGCTAGAAACATTAAAATGGTTGACTGTCAAGCAAAGAATAGATTTAAATGTACTTTTGTTCATACATAACATAAGGAACGATAAACTCCCCAACTACTTGAGTGATTTAGTACAATATGTTGGCAACGTTCAACCCTATCCACTAAGGAGCAACCAAAACTTTCGACTACCCAGATGTAGAAGTGGAGCAGCGCAAAATTCATTAGGATATCGAGGATTTTCATTATTCAACGAGCTACCTGAAGAAGCAAAGAGTGAAATTAGTTTTAGTCAGTTTAAAAGAAAATGTATTGAATTTATTAGAAGAAGAACTTGAGTGAAACACTTTTTTGGTCTGATAGTTATAGTATTGAATTGTTTACAAAAAGTATGTTCTATACTAATAAAATTATTATTATTATTATTATTATTAAAAGTTGAACATACGCAAAGTACATTAAAAAGAGTGGCACTGGTATTGCCCACCTCTAACACTGAGTACTATCACATTTGACTGAGGCTTGCTTATGTTTTTAGTTGCATGTGATTCTACCTTCTATGTATCTACTATGTTATATTTTGCGGTATCTACTATTTTATATTTTGCTGTAGTGTTAATATTGTTTATTCTTAATGAACGGGCTACTACGGACGCTCTAAGCCTCCACTGCTCTTACTTGTTTATGTTTCGATTTGCTATAATATGTATCTACTGTGTAACTCGCTATGATGTGCCCAGCGCTTGGCGTGCCTTTGGCAGGGGTGCTCAAATAAATGGATGTTTATGTTTATGTTTAGATCAATGAAGTAAAACTAGTCCTTATAGCACGGTTCAAATCAGCAATAGGTCAATATTCATAAGCCTGATCAAATGCAGTAAAAATTAAGGTATCACTTTGTTTTAGGTTACTTTTGACTTACAATTGTCTTTGAAGGTTGAAAGAGGTTTAAAGATGATAAAACAGTTTTATTGGATTTCATACCGCGGAGTAAGCACTATAGTTTTGTAAAACGAGTAACCGATCTTTTATCGTACAAAAGTCACTTGGATTGTCAAGAATAACAATGGAACGAATCAAGGGCTGCGTTCATTAGGAACGAATCAAGAGCTGCGTTCATAAAAGCCTGAATTACAATTACGATTGAGGCCCAAAATACATTCACGGTGACAAGCCACAGGCCACTGGATGCTAGCCTCTGAACCAGAATGGACTGAGCGTTCTTGCTTGAAATATGGCACATATATTGAACAGGCTGTAAAACCCTTTATTTCGTACAATTGCACACCGATTCATAATTTATTATTATTTGTCGATTGGAAACACTAAAGATGTCATAAAATAGTATTGCATTAAATTAAAATTATTTAGAAAGTTAAACTTGTTTTAATTAACCCAAAAACTCATTTGTAATATTACTGAAAAATGTGCTCCTCTGCAGATTTGTTGTCGAATTTCCTTGAGCTTGTAAGAGATAGACGTATAAAAACAATATATTTGTCTGAATTTTAATGTCAATTCCAATGCATTCGAATTAATACAGCCGTACTGTTTCCAAAATTGGTTACAGTTCAGTGTACATTTTGAGCTTGAAAGAGACAAATAGATTTTAGCACAAATTTGTGCCATTTTTGACTATAGGAATTAGATAGGATGGCTCAGTCCATTCTTATTATATGTCAGTGCTCTGAACCAATGTAAATGTATTGTCAAAGCTCATTCGCTACCACAGTCCACAAACCACGCTGTGGTCGTGGCCAAGTTTGAGCAAATCTCAAATTTTGTGGCTCGTGGCGCCGGTACTACTAACATTGATGTATAAAAATTGTAGGTTATTCAATATGCCGGGGGATTTGTAATTAATTGGAATTTTTTTTATCAGTGTGTGAATTAATTCATATTGTTTTATAATAATTCTGCAAGAAAAATAAAATGGAAGCAAAAATTATTAATTACGTGAAAATACATACATTTATGCATAATCAGAAGAATGGCGTCTTGTGGCTAGTGGCCGTGAATGTAACTTCAGCAGTGGGCAACAAGCTTCAAGAGGCTTGTGGCCCGTGGCCTGGGCACAGTATATTCGGCTGGAGGCGTGAATGTATTTTGGGCCTGATCGATCTATTACGACTTTGCGCCAATAAAAAGGGCCCACCCAGACGAGAACTTTTCAGGGAAGGAAGGAATTTGGCTGAGACGTCCCATAACAATAATGCCGTAACCCCCGCAAGATAAAAGCCATGAACAAAGTCGAAAAAGGAAGTAGCGGGCCGGTCAGCAGGCGACATCCACAGTCTTCTTTCCTTGTCTTACTGAAGGAGTTTTTCATATAAAAGTTCCTTGTATTTCGTTCAAACGGTATAATTTCCGTAAATTTGCTCTACATGCTATATTTTTTTCAAACTATTGGAAAGAAAACATATCTGGCTACAATTTGTTTTAACTTCATTTTGCTGTGGGAGCGACAGTTTTGGGCTTTAGGACCTGTTTAAGATGAAATTTTAGTTTTACCTCCATGACGAGTATACAAAAAGCAGTGAGAGTGAGCTCTTACTGCATGCTGTACCCGGCACGTTAAGTCATTTTAATGTGTCGGTGCCTTCGGCGACTTCATGGCTTGTATTATATTCCGGGGGTTACGTAATGCTCCTTCCCGTAGTTCCTTATGATTTGTTATGGATGTATGTTGAGTGATGAATTGTCAGGACGTGAAGTCCAAACTGCCAGCATGAGCTGACAGATCACTCGATGACAGCGTTAGTACAGGGCGGCACGCTAGCACCTCGGCTAGGGGTTGGCGGAGAGTGTGGGAGAGTCGCTTGTCACCAACCATAATCGAAAAAAAGATTTTCGTGCCTACATACAAAGCTTGGCACTCACTCAGTCCTGGAGGGACCTTTACGTCACTTACCTGCATTTCCATGAAGGCGCAGATGGCATGCCTTCTTGGCCAAGCCCCATCCTCCCATTGACTTTGGGTGGCACAATTGTCCAAAGTCCCTTAATTGACCTGTAAAGAGAGCTCAGAGCGGACTAGGCGACCCTAGACGACCTTCATCTCATGAGAGGGGGCTCCGGGATGTGAAAGGAGGAAATACAAAAATTATGAAGCCATTACGTTACAACCTTCTTATTTTAATGAACTTGAGCCTCGGACTCTTTTTATTACACTTGGTACAGCGCCTACCTCAGCTAAGATACAGAGACCGACATAATCTACTTTGCATCATCTAGATATTATTTGCATGACTGCAGGAACTCTAAATACCTCATGTTATGCCTACAATTCACATATAGGAACTAGGTGTCCTTGGTATAATATAGGTAACATTCCAACATTTAAAATTATATAATATATGTGTACAGATAGGCATACTCTAGCTAAAACTCAAATTTAGAAATTATAAATTGATGTATGCTATAGCTAAAATTCTAATATAGTAAATTATGTATACATCTATATGTAGATTATAGCTAAAATTCAACCACGCAAATCATATATATATGTATATGTACTCTAGCAAAATTCAAATTTATAAATTGTAAATTGATGTTTGCTATAGCTAAAATTCTAATATAGTAAATTATGTATACATATATATGTAGGATTGATCGAGTAAAAAGGCCTTTTTTGTAATAAAAAAAACACACTTTTATTATATATTAGTTCACTTTTTCCTTATTATCTAAGCTAATGTATATATTTAATTAAAACCGGCTAAGTATATAAAAAGTTCTTTACAACTAAAGCTTTACAGGCGGACACTAGATTCATTGCGGTCTTAACTGCGCTTAACTCGTAACTTGACTGACTTAAATTTTATCTGCCAAAATTATTCTTGCCGCTATTGCTGGTAGCTTATCAGTGATCTGTAACGGTGATTCTTTAAAAATTATCGACAGAATGTAATTTGGTCATCGTTGGATTGCAAGGGCTCCTACATATATATATATATTATAGCTAAAATTCAACCACGCAAATCATATATATATACCAAGATGTATGCTATAGCTAAAATTCTAATATAGTAAATTATGTATACATCTATATGTATATTATAGCTAAAATTCAACCACGCAAATCATATATATATATGTACTCTAGCAAAATTCATATTTAGAAATTATAAATTGGAGTATGCTATAGCTTAGAGACAATATGTGAAAAAAGAATGAATGAAAATATATTACGGAAGTCGTCTGCCAATAACTTTATCAACAAAAAGAATAAACGTACTTACCACTGCATCTCCGAAGCTTCGTGTGACGCTGACGAGTACCTGGCATATTCGGTAATAAAATTTGAATTCAATCAGACAAAAATACTGCAAACGACGTTCGAAACTGACACACCAGTAAAAAGTTAATATAATGATACACTACAAACTACTAATATATGATGATATAATAGGAGAAATACTATGGTTAAGCCTGAACGATGATATAATCATACTATTAAATTAGGGGACGGCTACTAGTCGAACTTTCATACGAATTGCTTGTTTTGGTATGTGTTGAATTTCATCCTTCATCCGAGTCTGATTTACGATTAGATTGTCGCTATTAAATCCAAATAGATTCTTGTGGCATATTACAATGACCCTGGCTAGGATCTATATCTACCGTTGATAGCCTCTTGGTGTACTGTGGTTTATTCCAACGAATTATGCGTTTAGTGCATGGAAATGATGATATATCGTAATGGGGTTATTTTTTGTATTTCGAGTTTACTGCAATACGTTGTAAGTTCTCGTTTACTGCTCTCCAGCATGACAATTATATTCCCGTCGATGAAGAATTTTGAGCTTTCAATTAAATATGTGCAACGTGGACGTTACTTTCCCACCGGCAATCACGTTTTCAATCAGCACAAGGGGCGGGAATGTTCCCGGTTAAACGGTTTCAGGACCTTGAATCTCGCTATATTAGAAATATTTTTTTTTACAGCACCTGGTTTCGAATTATCCAACGAGGCGACAAATTCCCATTTGGGGATGTCGTCATTGCGGCAGAGTTCCTCTTTATCTCTCATCAATGGAATTCAGATCGGTGCACTTTTCCAGAATAATAACTTTTTTTCTTTTTATGCGGCAGAAAGGAATAAATTTCAGCAGTTCCACTCCTTAGGATTTTTTTAAAACTTTCTTGAAAATTGACAAAAACTGTTGTCTAGAAAAATCGGAATGTTCACTCTCTCAACCATGCCGGAAGAAAACATACTCTTCTTCTTCTTTCATCAAAACTAAAAAGTAAGTGGAAACGCTCTTCTGGTCGATTCGAGTGTGATCGAGTAGTCAAGTCACGCCATCCATATAGGACGTAACTTGCGGGTAGAGTGCTGCTGCTAGCTGGCATGTAGCATATTGCTATATGCAATATGCTACGACCATAACAGGGCAGAGTGGTCTGGGCCACCTTTGGTTCAGACAACGCTGAAAAATGGTCGACTGAACTAGCCGGTCTTAAACATAGGCCTCATCACTGCGGGCGCTCAATGTGTGTCTCGACCCACGACCCAATGTGCATTCTTCATCACTCGGACTCTACTTGATCGATGACGCATCGAGGACACATCCCTGAAGTCTCGTCAGTCTTCGACCAGACCTCGACATACCTCTCAGTGTGGGAAGCCAAAGCTGGTAACCCAAAAAATCCAGCCGGTCGATGCCGCTGTGGCCTTCCTCACTGAGATGCTGAGGAAGCCTCGCGATCAGCAACCTAAAGAACTGATCACTAAGCTTTCCCGGCGCAATTTCTCACCCCGATCTCAGACCGTGATTGTTCAAGGGTGTGCCTCCAAAGCGTCGTCGAAGTAGTGACATGCTGACAGCCGAATATGGGAATGGATTCCAACAGGTATATCACCCACCATTGACGGGGCAATAGGAGGACTTCGCGATATCCTATAGTTTACCAGTGAAGCTGGCTGGATGCCTTCTTAGGGCTACCAGGAGTAGATGTGAAAATAGATAGATGACACTTTGAGACTGGATATCACTGCCTGATGTCTTTGGCGTGATAGACTCCTAACAGTCTTCCCTGCAAATCTTCAAGCTCGTACAGGGAGTTTCCTTTCTTGCTTTTAACCCGACATTTGACAAATTTCCGTCCCAATTTAGCACTGGTCTGCTGTTGGAAATTGCTCTGGGCAAAATTTCGTCTAAATACCTACCTAATACCTTCGCCCTGAGATTGTAGGCTCGTGAACCCTGTTCGAATGCGTGTTGTAAGTTTTCCTGCACTCTCCCACGGATCAATCTCATTTTATCCTCAGCTTCTACTCTCAATGGCTCATTAAGAGTTCCAAGGCTCCTCAAGATCGAATAGGAGCTGCCATGTTCTATCATTTGTTGACCGAAGAGTGTTCGATAGGGAGAGAATCCAGTAGCATGATGGAAAGAGCTCCTAAGGGAACTAGCTACTTGGCTCAGCTTCTCATCCCATTTTGTGTTTTCCTTCCGAATATACGCTCTAATCCCTGACAATAGAGACCTATTTACTAGCTCTGAGGCGTTTGCTTGCGGCGAGTAAACTGCCGTTCGCAAGTGCTTCACCCCATACTTGTCCAGCAATCTGGTAAACTGAGTCGAGCAAAACTGGACTCCATTGTCAGAGACGATCGTTTCCGGGACCCCGAACACGTGGAACACTTCCGTCTCAATGAATTGGCACACATTGAGTGTAGATGTGGAAATTTTGAAAAGTGGTCAAGAATAATTAAGATGCAGACATTTCCTTTTACTGACCGAGGATATGGACCTAGAAAATCAATGTACAGCTTTTGCCATGGTCTTTCTGTCACAGACTGGACTCGCATAGGTGGTCGTAAAATAGTATTGGGAGCTTTCGTTTCCTTACACACGTCACAGGCGCCTACGAAGTTTCTGACATCAACTGTCATTCGTGGCCAGTACAAGTGTCTTCGCAGACGTTCTAGTGTTTTCCCTATACCTCCGTGTGAAGCCAGCGGCGGATCATGAACCCTTGAAATGACGTCGGTGACAAGCCCTCGTGGAATCCAAAGCTTCCAAGCTTCTTCTTCCTGAATCGGATCGCCTGTTCTCGGAACAGTCCGAATGTAAACGAAGCCATCTCTGACGCAAAGATCTGGTAGTTTGCCAGAAGTCGTTTTAACTTTATGCCTCAGTTCTTCGTACTCCAACGAGCTCAAATATGGCGAACTAAGGTCAACTTCCGGGCCAGGATCTTCGTTTGTGGACAGCCTGTCACAATGGATGCGTGACAGCGCATCAGGGACGACGTTCAGGCTTTCTTTTCTGTGCTCAAACTCCACCGCGCAAGTCTACCGCTGAGGTCCTTTTGAGACATCAGCCATTTCAAGCTCGCATGATCAGTCACTATCTTAAACGGCATGAGTTCTATGAAGGGCCGGAATTTGTGCTGTACGCTCAAGATTGCGGCTAAGCATTCTTGCTCTGTAACGGTGTAATTTCTTTGTGCTGTGTTCAACTTTTTCGAGACGTAGGCTATTGGCTTCTCGTGGCCATCGTCATCTAGTTGAATCAGCACTCCTCCAATACCTTGTTGGCTCGCATCGCACTGTATAACGAATGGTTTGGTGAGGTCTGGACTCACCAGCAACGGAGCAGAAGTAAGTTTTTGTTTGAGAAGATCAAGAGACGTCTGGGCTTCAGGTGTCCATTTGAACTGACTAGGGTTTTTCAAGGTGTCTGTAATGGAGGCAGTCAAGTCAGCATAGTTCGGGATGAACCGTCTATACCATCCTGCCATACCTAGTAGGCGTCAGGCCTGCCGAACAGTTTTAGGTGACGGATAGTCAACTATAGCTGAAATTTTGTCAGGGTCAGTTCTCATACCTCCCTTTCCGACAATAAAACCCAAGTATTTGGTCTCTTCGATACAAAACTTGCTCTTCTCGACGTTGATAGTGAGGCCAGCTTGTGTCGAAGTCTGATGACAGAATTAATAAATCGACTAGATAGACAAGAACGTTCTCATGCAGATCGAAAGGAATGACTTTATCCATGAGGCGGCACATCGTTTGTGGAGCGTTGCATAGGCCGAATGGCATCACCGTGTACTGATAGAGAGGATGACCAGGCACTGTAAAAGCGGTCTTCTCTCTGGAATCAGCGTCTAGTGGGATCTGCCAGAATGCGTCTTTCAGGTCCAGGCTCGTTATGTAGTTTGCCGGAGGAAGTCGACTCAGAAGTGCGTCTATCTGTGCAAGCGGATAGGCATGCTTTTTCGTAACAGAGTTGACCTTCCTAGCTTTCTTACCAGAACAACTGGAGAGCTCCAAGGACTCTGGCTCTCCTCTATCACACCCACTGATAGCATTCGCTCTAATTCGGCATCCATCAAACTTTGTACTGCCGGTGAAATTGGATAAAACCTCTGTTTTATCGGAGCTGCGTCATTCGTTTCAATCCAGTGAGTGGCCAATGATGTTTTTCCCTGGGCTAGAGAGGCGAGTCGGTGTCAGAGGTAGCTATTACATTTGGATTCACTTCTGCGACTATACCCAGGACATCTGGAGCCAACCCAAATAGACGCCAGAAGTCTATTCCCAGATATAGTGCCTGTGTGAGCCCAGGAACGACGTAAAAACGTACGTTGTGGATCTTATCACGGAAAGTGACGTCCAAGTTCACATGACCATGCACAGTCGTCATGGCACCATTTGCTACTTGGACCTGTATCTGATACTTCTTCCATTCGACATCTGCTTCCGCAAGCTTCTCTAGAGCTCCCTGGCCTAGAATACTGACAGTGGCACCACTATCAAGTAATCCAGTCTCAGTTCGCCCGAGCAGCTTTACTTCGGCGTACGGTCGAATGTCGTCTGGCATCAACACGGAAACTGTGCCAGTTTTTTCTTTCTAGTTTCATTCGTCGACAGTATTCCCGCCAACGAACAGTTGATCGTTTCTTTTTCGGTCTCATATCCAGGTCAGGTATTTCTGCAGACGCGTATGATACGGTGTCAGCGGATGTAAAACTGGCTCACGCCCACTCGTCATCTCAGAGCTTGGTGGCCGTTTCAAAACAGAAATGACAGGAGTCCAAATCTCCTGTTCAGTAACCTTGTCAGCTATGCGTGCTATAGGTGTCAACGGGACATCGAAGATTAAAGACTCTTCTAAAGAAGTGTCTAATAATGTCATGGGCTCCCCAGAAGTGGAAATGGGAGCTTGAAGATCTGCGGAGAAGTCTATTAAGTTCTCCGCCTCTGCCAATGAAGTAATCGTACAATCAGGTGTTTTACTGATATCATCAGAGTCACTGAATGTTATCAGAGGACATATCAGGGAGTTATCGCTAGTGTCTGCTAATGGAGGGGACCTTCCTCCTTGTTCACAGCTTGAACTGGAGTGTCCGATGCATTGATTGCTCGTGATGTCGACGCTGGTCTGAAAGAGGTGGTGGTATTCCCGACCCGTCTGAAGTTTTTCTGTTGACATTGAATGCAATCTGGCTTGAAGGTGTTCTTCCGTCCACATCCGTAACAGAACACAACTTGTCGTTCCTGACGGCAATCTTGGTAAAAGTGACCGGGCTGGTTACAATTCCAGCAGGTTACATTTTTAGGGGTTGAAATAGCAGATAGTGAGACTTCCTCACTGCGTTCAGGTGACGTATTCAGCCTCAGTCGAATAGTATCCATCCACCTCACTGACTCTTTGTCCGCGATACGCGTTCCAACTACTTGCTGTCGCGATGCGCTGCTGCGTCGCTTGAATTTGATTCACAAGAATCTTGAGCTGGTGGATGGTGTTTGTAGGATGCAAACAAATTTTGTTTTGTATCTCTGGCAGTAAGTTTGACTTGACTATTTCCAAAAATTCAACGTCTGGCGGGGTTCGCGGTGTAGCCATGTTAGAATCAGTAGTAAATCAGGCAAAAGATTTCCAAACCAAGGGTTTGGAATAGCTATCCAAAAAAAAAAATTCAAGCACTTTGAACGTTCGGAAGAGACACGCTCTTCACAATGTGTTGATGGCTAAATACTATTTTAAAGTCGAAGGTTTGGGCGAAATACTAAAATTCAGACAAAAGTTTTCCCAAAACGTTCAAAGAAGTTGAGATTCAAAACAACCAAGGACTTGAAAAGTTCATCAAGGCTTCTCAAATCGAGACAATGTAAATACTGATTTCAAAAATCCAAAGTTCGGGAGCAATAGCAACTTTCCAAAAGAAATTTTCTTCTAAGAGTTCAGGAAAAGCGAAAATCCAAGGAGATTATAAAAATCAAATTAAGCGTTGCAAAAAGTTTTAACAAAACTCATACAATTTCTCCTTCACTTCCCGAAGCTAACTCCCATCATAAGAAGTCTCCAGGTCGCCCTCTCTCCTTACAGGTCAGAAACAGGATACAGGCAAGTGACGTGAAACCTGAAACGTGACAGAAATCTGGGAAGAATCGGGTTGGAGAAGCTAGAGACTGAAAATGATACTAGAGACTCTTCAGCCAGGCAGTTAGCAGTATGCCAGCTCCTGATTACTGAAGGTCTCCAGCATCACTTCCATCCTACAACGACTCTTTCCTTCCCCTTCACCTGATCGTCGTGTTCAGCTGACCTTCCAACCGGGCAGAGCATGAATCTGGTCAACTAATTAGCTGAAAGCCAAAAAGTCGTCTCACAGATTCACGACTCTGTCCAGCCAGTTGGCCAACAGAGACATGTCTCCGTGAGAGCTTACACAAAAAATTTTGTGAGGCCACCTACCATTTCCATGACAGAAGGCCAGCGGGAAAGATCAATTTCAAAAAAATTCAAAACTAGACAGTTGTTCAGACTCGAGGCTTGACCATGGTCAACCCTATAGTCGAACTTCAATTCAAAAACAAAACTTTCAAAACTTTCAAAATATTACGTTACTTTAATCAATACAAATCAAAAAAATCGAAATCTCAAAAACTTTCAAAACTTTACTTTACTTTCAAACTTTCAATAAAACTTTCAAAAACTTTACGTTACAAAAATTTCATACTAACAAGATCAGTCAAACCTCAGGTCCGCATGTATCCTTCACTAGATATGAGACTACTGAGTCAGACGATTTAGCTATAAACCAAATGTCCATCTCTCAAGTAGTCTCAGTCCCCAGTGTCAAACACATTTAGACACCGAAGTTGACTGAGGTGGCCCCACGTTGGGCGCCATTTTGTTATGGATGTATGTTGAGTGATGAATGGTCAGGACGTGAAGTCCAAACTGCCAGCATGAGCTGACAGATCACTCGATGACAGCGTTAGTTCAGGGCGGCACGCTAGCACCTCGGCTAAGGGTTGGCGGGAGTGTGGGGGAGTTTCCGAAATAACCTGCCGCTTGTCACCAACCATAATCAAAAAAAAGATTTTCGTGCCTACATACAAAGCCTCACACTCACTCAGTCCTGAAGGGACCTTTACGTCACTTACCTGCATTCCCATGAAGGCGCAGATGGCATACCTTCTTGGCCAAGCCCCATCCTCCCATTGACTTTGGGTGGCACAATTGTCCAAAGTCCCTTAATTGACCTGTAAAGAGAGCTCAGAGCGGACTAGGCGTACCTAGACGACCTTCATCTCATGAGAGGGGGATCCGGGATGTGAAAGGAGGAAATGCAAAAATTATGAAGCCATTACGTTATAACCTTCTTATTTTAATGAACTTGAGCCTCGGACTCTTTTTATTACACTTGGTACAGCGCCTACCTCAGCTAAGATACAGAGACCGACATAATCCTTACGTTGCATCATCTAAATATTATTTGCATGACTGTAGGAACTCTAAATACCTCATGTTATGCCTACAATTCACATATAGGAACTAGGTGTCCTTGGTATAATATAGTTAACATTCCAACATTTAAAATTATATAAATATAAATATATAAATATAAATTATATAATATAATATAATATAATATAATATAATATTATATAATATATATATATATATAATATAATATAATATTATATAATATAATATAATATAAATTATATAATATAATATACAGATAGGTATACTCTAGCTAAAACTCAAATTTAGAAATTATAAATTGATGTATGCTATAGCTAAAATTCTAATATAGTAAATTATGTATACATCTATATGTATATTATAGCTAAAATTCAACCACGCAAATCATATATATATATATGTACTCTAGCAAAATTCATATTTAGAAATTATAAATTGATGTATGCTATAGCTTAGAGACAATATGTGAAAAAAGAATGAATGAAAATATATTACGGAAGTCGTCTGCAAATAACTTTATCAACAAAAAGAATAAACGTACTTACCACTGCATCTCCGAAGCTTCGTGTGACGCTGACGAAGTACCTGGCATATTCGGTAATAAAATTTGAATTCAATCAGACAAAAATACTGCAAACGACGTTCGAAACTGACACACCAGGAAAAAGTTAATATAATGATACACTACAAACTACTAATATATGATGATATAATAGGAGAAATAATGGTTCAGGCTGAACGATGATATAATCATTCTATTAAATTAGGGAACGACTACTAGTAGTCGAACTTTTATACGAATTGCTTGTTTTGGTATGTGTTGAATTTCATCCTTCATCCGAGTCTGTCGAGATTGTCGCTATTAAATCCAAATAGATTCTTGTGGCATAGTACAATGACCCTGGCTAGGATCTATATCTACCGTTGATAACCTCTTGGTGTACTGTGGTTTATTCCAACGAATTATGCGTTTAGTGCATGGAAATGATGATATATCGTAATGGGGTTATTTTTTGTATTTCGAGTATGTGCAACGTGGACGTTACTTTCCCACCGGCAATCACGTTTTCAATCAGCACAAGGGGCGGGAATGTTCCCGGTTAAACGGTTTCAGGACCTTGAATCTCGCTATATTAAAATATTTTTTTTTTACAGCACCTGGTTTCGAATTATCCAACGAGGCGACAAATTCCCATTTGGGGATGTCGTCATTGCGGCAGAATTCCTCTTTATCTCTCACCAATGGAATTCAGGTCGGTGCACTTTTCCAGAATAATAACTTTTTTTCTTTTTATGCGGCAGAAAGGAATAAATTTCAGCAGTTCCACTCCTTAGGATTTTTTTAAAACTTTCTTGAAAATTGACAAAAACTGTTGTCTAGAAAAATCGGAATGTTCACTCCCTCAACCATGCCGGAAGAAAAAAAACCTCTTCTTCTTCTTTCGTCAAAACTAAAAAGTAAGTGGAAACGCTCTTCTGGTCGATTCGAGTGTGATCGAGTAGTCAAGTCACGCCATCCATATAGGACGTAACTTGCGGGTAGAGTGCTGCTGCTAGCTGTCATGTAGCATATTGCTATATGCAATATGCTACGACCGAAATTAATTGTGTGCGTGTTCAATTAAGTCACAGTTTTTTATATAAACAATAACTGTATCACAAATTCACACCACGTAATGATTATTAAATTATTATATTATCACCTCAAATCGCAAATAGACATCTGTACAGGCGTCCGATGAGAAATGTCAGAAATTTCGCAATTTCAAACGGCTTGCTGTAGTATTGGCACAGTATATTTAAGGCACTTTCACATCAAAAACAAGAACAGAAAAATGTAAACCGAAAAACTCAATTTATTCCACTTTAAAAGAAGATTTTTGTTCCAATGATTAATAAAATCCAGAGAAATAGGGTAAACTAAGAATTTTACTGAGAAAATAGTTATATTTATTTCAGATTTTGAAGAAAAACACAACTTTTATGTTTTATCGGCCGAAAAACTTTTTCGGCGGAAAAATTCGTTCGTAAAATCATAAAAGTTGTGTTTTCTTAAAAATTCTAAGATAAATATACTATTTTATTAGTAAAATTATTAGTTAATCCTATTTCCCATGATTTTATTAATCATTTGAGCAAAAATCTTCTTTTAAAGTGGAATAAATTGAGTTCTTCGGTTTACATTTTTTCCATTCTTGTGTTTGATGTGAAAGTGCCTTTAGTATTGTTATGCTGCCCGTACTCCCGATCGAAACTTAGCATTTCGGCATTTTTCCTCCCCCCGAAAACTTCTCGCCATAAAAAGTGCCAATACCCTACCCTGTCTGGGCTATGGCAAATGCATGCAAGGTTTGATATCATGATACAAAGATTCTGGCCGAATTATCTGTCAATTGGTTGCTTGCCGATAATTCTCAGAAATTTGGTCATCTCAATTTCTATCGTGAAAAAAAATTTCTATTTGCAAATTTCTTTGCTTTCCCACTTCCACATAATTAGTTTTTCTGAAGTGATTTAAACGTAGAAACTAATGTTGTGTTAAATTTTTAATATATTCAAAACGTTTTTCAGTCAATAAAATACAAAACTCAAAAGAAATTCGCTGGAAATGACATTAGTCACCTCATGACGTAGCAACACAAAAAATTCCTCTCGAATCGGCTACTGACATATAATAAGAATGGACTGCCTGAGCGTTCTTGCTTCAAAAATGGCACAAATATTAAACAGGCTGTGAAAACCCTAAAGTGCGTACAATTGTACACCAATTCATTATATTTATTATTATTTGTCGATTAGAAACACTAAAGATGTTGAAAAATTGTATTACATTACATAAAAATTATTTAGGAAGTTAAAATTGTTTTAATTAACACAAACTTTAATTTTTAATGTTACTGAAAAATTTGCTGCTCTGCAGATTTGATGTAAACTTTATTTAACTTGCAAGAGATAGACGTATGTATATAAGCCATATATTTGTCTCAATTTCCATGTCTATTCCAATGCATTCCAATTAATACAGCCGTTTTGTTTCCAAAATTGGTTACAGTGTTATGGTCGTAGCGTGCTGCCTGTTGCTTAAAAAGCTCGTCGTCAAAATGAAGGACCACGCACGTCAAATGGCGAAAAAAATAATACTACAATGTTTTTTGTATTAAATAATATAAATTTTATTTAACAAAACCTTTTTCTTTTAATTATAAAAAATGATGAAATACTCGCGAACAAAGAATTATATAAAACAAGGACCGTTCTAGTTAAGCGTTACATTTAGCCGCGTAACCCCCGCAAGATACAAGCCATGAACAAAGTCGAAAAAGAGAGCAGCGGGCCGGTCAGCAGGCGACATCCACCGTCTTCTTGCCTTGTCTTACTGAAGGAGTTTTTCATATAAAAGTTGCTTGTATTTCGTTCAAACGCTATAATTTCCGTAAATTTGTTCTACATGCTATATTTTTTTAAAACTATTAGAAAGAAAACATATTTGGCTACAATTTGCATTTACTTCATTTTGCTGTGTGAGCGACAGTTTTGGGCTTTAGGACCTGTTTAAGATGAAATTTTAGTTTTTCCTCCATGGCGAGTATCCAAAAGCAGTGAGAGTGAGCACTTACTGCATGCTGTACCCGGCACGTTAAGGCCTTTTGATGAGTCGGTGCCTTCGGCGACTTCATGGCTTGTATCGTAACCCCCGGAATATAATACAAGCCATGAAGTCTCCGAAGGCACCGACACAATAAAAGGCCTTAACGTGCCGGGTACAGCATGCAGTAGGAGCTCACTCTCACCGCATTTTGTATACTCGTCATGGAGGAAAAACTAAAATTTCATTTTAAACCGGTCCTAAAGCCGAAATCTGTCGCTCTCACAGCAAAATGAAGTTAAAACAAATTGCAGCCAAATATGTTTTCTTTCTAATAGTTTAAAAAAAAATAGTATGTAGAACAAATTTACGGAAATTATAGCGTTTGAACAAAATACAAGCAACTTTTATATGAAAAACTCCTTCAGTAAGACAAGGCAAGAAGACTATGGATGTCGCCTGCTGACCGGCCAGCTGCTCTCTTTTTTTTACTTTGTTCATGGCTTGTATCTTGCGGGGGCTACGCTTGTATTATATTCCGAGGGTTACGGTAGCCGGCAATGCCACTCCCATACTTTTACATATATATCTTGTAGGATTGAATATATACTACTTCGAGTCACCCACAATGTGTGCGTATTACATCAATGCACAGGGTGCTTCAAATTTTACTTAACATTCTCCCCAGCGGTATTGTTGCCAGTTCGGTCTTCATTACCACCATGAAAATTCAGAAGGCATAGCTTCACTAAAGGCGTAACCCCCGGAATTTAATACAAGCCATGAAGTCGCCGAAGGCACCGACACATCAAAAGGCCTTAACGTGCCGGGTACAGCATGCAGTAAGAGCTCACTCTCACTGCTTTTTGTATACTCGTCATGGAGGAAAAACTAAAATTTTATCTTAAACAGGTCCTAAAGCCCAAAACTGTCGCTCCCACAGCAAAATGAAGTTAAAACAAATTGCAGCCAAATATGTTTTCTTTCTAATAGTTTTAAAAAAATATAGCATGTAGAACAAATTTACGGAAATTATAGCGTTTCAACAAAATACAAGCAACTTTTATATGAAAAACTCCTTCAGTAAGACAAGGCAAGAAGACGGTGGATGTCG